>CABFWB010003918.1:2339-23555 GCA_902151455.1 Timema bartmani
TTTTTTTTTTTTTTTAGACTAATTTTGCATCTATGATCTTTGAAACCAGACCATAGCTATGATTAGTTATCATTAGTAACATATTTTATACAGTGATCTTTATATTTGGTGGGACCAGGTCAAAGCTTACCTACTGGTAGTGGTATTTTCTCACCGCTTTATTAAAGTTTTCCTGATTTTTTTTTAAATCACTTGAATTACAAAATCACTATAACAAATGTACAAACAATATGAATAAAGGTTTTGAATTATACTTCCTAAGTGATGACATTACTCGTACAAAAGTCGAGCGTGTCTGTCTCTTGGTACCAGTTCATGAGTACCACAGTATTTTTAGCATTCTATTAATTTGCCTAATATATACACTTATTCATTGTGTTTTTGGACTGAAATTTTGACCACAGAATCTAGCTGTGATGCAATATGTACTGTTACAAATGTTTTAAGCTTATACGCATTTTCCAAATTAATTCCGTATTCCTCATTTTTTTAAATTATTTTACTTAAATGTTTAAGATTCGTACAGCCTACCATTGTCCACAACCCTTCACCACCAAATAATAAACATTCAAAACAAAATAAGCTCTGTTTTCCTTCATTCACAGTTAACCACAACTGTTTACCAAACAAAGCATTAGAAAAATCTAACTTTTCTCGCCATCTACCTGTATAAATGTAAAGTCAATAGGCTGATGTGCTCTTAACTGTTTAATTTCCAGTTTTTCCCACAGTTTTAATGAATAAAACAAAGTTTTTTTAGTAAAGAAATTAGTTTATTCATTTTAATTAATCATTTTCACACATCATCTTACTTCTTGGATCTTATCACATACTAAAACAGGCACATAAACGCAAAAACAAACTATAGACCACTTTTATCATGTAGCAGGCCCACTCAGGCTGGCCCTATACGCTTGTGTAAAGCTGGAATCTGAATGGAAGGGGGATTCACCTTGAGAGACAGCTCATACTGGGTGTGTCTTCTCTGAAAGGGCCTGTCAGAGCCTGCCCTGCCTAGCTTCTATATTCAGTCACTAGAGCGCTGGTAAAGTACTCACGTGATGTTTGGAGCAAGGAATGAATAATTTTGAATTTAATACTGTATAATGAATCCAATAATTCACTGTGTGTAGAGAATGGTGCTCCATTTTTTTAAAAATGATTTTCCAAAATAATTTATAGAATAAAAAGAAAGGACGAAAAAAATCTTTTTTATGTTGAAAAATGTTGGGGGAGGGGGCCTAATTATGGGCCACCCCTAGTTTTATGTATTTTCATTCAGATAACAATTTGTTATTCTTATCCACATAAAATGATAAAATGATTTATTTTAATGATTCAGCGCCATGTAATACCACTCACCCAGGCTATATGCAAAGTTTGTAAAAGTTTTTACCAAGTTAAAATTTGTGAAGCCATTGTTTTTTGTAGCTTGACATGTAAAATATAGGTAGGGATGAGGAAGGTTGATGTTTGGAGAATGGGTGCTCACATTTTCATGGAGTAAAAGTGGAAAACCATTTAGGAAAATCCACCGTCGGTATACCCAACCAGGATTCAAACACTTATCTCCCCATCTAGTCTACTGCGAGAGTGGCGCCTTAGACCATACGACCACCAGAGTGGGTCTCAGGTTACTTAAGATAAATGTCTATAATTGGGTAAGTGACCAAGAATAGGTTGAAAACCACTGCAATAATGAACTATTTCATTTTCAAAATGAAGTTTCTAAGCACAAAATACTTTTATTTCTTTTTTTGTAATAAATGAATTTAAATAGTCAAGCAAGCTTTTGTAAATACAATTTTCAATAGATTTCTTTAAAAACGACTTTCAAATATAATCAATTTTAAGGTGATTTATTTGCATTGTATTAATAAGTGGCACATAATTTTTGTACCTCTATTTAGGGTTAGTATAATTTGGTAGCTAAAATTTATTTGATTTGTTGTTATATGTTGTGAAGTTGTATTTATAGATCTTTGATTGTAATGGTGACTCTTGATATAAAATACATGTTTTTACACCTCAAATAGTAATTTGTTTCAAAATATTAATTTGAAATTCTTAGCATACGATACATAAATTAATAATCAATCTTAAAATATGTTACAGTTTGGTCAACTACCGATGTAAGTTTTTGCAAGCTTATAGCTAAAATTATTAAAATAATATTTGTTTGTTCTATAAAAATGTTTTTTAAAGTTTTATCTCAACTGTCCCAAAAGAAACCCCATTTGAAATGGATATTACATAAACGCTTTTAAACTACCGTGATAATAGGTAAATATTTATTTTTACCTATTCTGAAAATTATAAAAATATCTTAATCTGTATTTGACTGAAGTAGTTAGATTTTGTCGGCAAAAATAAAACACGTCAATTGTACCACAAGCAGAAATTATAAACATAATTACACAATAAATTAGGCCTCGAGGCATATAATTATTAAAACCACTTGCTGGTTTACTAATTGTAAAAAATAAGATTTTTTTGTTGTTTTGTCCACAACTAACTGGAAAAATTGTTTTCGCCATTTTTTCCCCTTACACTTCATTTGTAAATAATATTTCTGACCTGTAAAATAAATAAAAAATATTTAATTACTATTTAGTAGGACTATTTTTACTTTATGTTGGTGTTTAAAAAGAATGAGTGAAATTTTGTAAGTTTTCTCCTCAATGTCATATTTGTATAAAAGATGTGTCGTGAATGTCTGAAGAGGGACCATGCCTATTATCACTAAAGTGATACCAGCTGAACCGGGATCATAGCTTTATATACAGACAGTAGTGATATAAATATAGTAGTTGCACGTTGTCCAGTTGTACTATTTGTATGTTTATGTAAGCTAATGTATGTAGTGCTTAAAAAACCACAAAGTATGGACATTCATTGACACAGAGGAAAATAACTATTTTTTTCTCTTTACTTTTTGCTGTTTGGAATGGAGCCTTAAGAGTTTGTTTCATAGTATACTAACCAGTGTATTTGATATTCTGTTACACTCGAACCAGAAATTACATCAAAGTGATGTTTTCTTATTTGACAATAGGAAAGTTGGAATCGTTAAAATATTTTAATCATTTTAAAATATGGTAGAATAGTTTTACTGATCTTATTTTAACTTTTTCTAATGAAGACTCCAGAAAACCGCTCTACATTGCGTTACCTGATGCACACTGTATCATCTACCTAAGCTACACTACATCTGTGGGTTGAGATTATCTTTGAAGTTTTAATTAGTTCATATTGTAATGCTCAAAAGCTCCAAGGCCAGTTCTTACTATGAACATATTGAACTACCTGTGCCAGTTTTCCGGGTAGCCTTAGGAATAAATGACTGATTTCTACTAAACTTGATTTGTAGAGTCGGATAAGGTGACATTTATCTTGGCATTCATAAAGTTACTACATCTTCTTTAATGCACTCAAATACTAAGCTACATTCTGAAAACGTCACTTTAGAAATGTTGTGTCAATTGTGACAGGTGTAAGATAAAGTTAGTGAACCTTTTGTCAATGTTTATTGCCATCAATGATTGTTTACGTGCTCTAAAAGGTTATTTTTTAATCAAGTCAGCGACACACATACCTTCACTAGGATCTTACATGTTCCCATCTCGGTGAATGAGGCGCCCAAATTATAAAATAGGCCTAGGTGATGTTACGTTTAACAAATCAAATAGTAACCAACCATAATTACCTTCACACATAGACTAGACTACCGACGATGGAGAGATCAGGGTTCGATCCCAGTCGGGTGTACTGAGAGTGGTTTTTCCTAAATGTTTACTCCACTCTCCCTCCATGTAAATGTGGGTACACTTCCTCCAAGTCCAACCTCCCTAATCCCTAACACACTAAAGTAATTAGTACAAGGGCATATAACCCGAACAAGTAGTAAGATGTGATGCTAAAAAAAAAATTAGCTTCACTTATCAAAACCGAAATAATCCCGGGCATCGCAATATAAGATTAATTCAACTCATTCCATTCAAGGGTTTGTGATGGTTAAACCTTCAAACTATTGGTGAATTTGAAAAATGACACCTAAATTCAGGTACACGGGATACTTGGCTTGTCGAGACACTGAATGTTAGAGCATTGTCTTGCTAAGCCAAGGGTCCGGAGTTCGACTTATATGTCTAGATGTAATTTTTTTAATGTACGAATATGATACTTGACTCAGCGATACCCTTAACCTATCTAGATCATTTTAATCTTCCAATAATACTTCCTTATGGATTACTGAATAATTTATCTTAATATTATTAACTAAATGGACTAAGAATGTAAACACTTGAACTATGTTTGAAACTGCCCAAACATACTGAATGCTTATATAATGTGTTTAAATTGATTTGCCAGAAAAATATTATACATGTGTTGTTTCTAATTCCTTCTTCGTTTTAAAAAAAATATATATTAATAGGTGTGAAAATAATTGTTAATTTTTACTTTATGAATGTCAATCATGTTCAAAATACCACCTTTTATTAAATGGCTACATAGTGAAAGGTCATGTGAATTAATCTGTGAGGTCCAGGTGTAAGCAATGTTTGGTCGAAACCAACCAATATTGCTGAAATGCAGATTGATGAAACGGATAAAGTGTTTTCCTCAAAAAGTAAATGTCTTAAGGGTATTTGATTCAAAAATTTTGATCAAACCTTATAGACCACAATACTTTATAGTACGTAACTACTTTCATGTGTAGATTTGCTTTCAAAAATAGCATAATTTCATTAATTTTTGGTGAAATTTGTTTAATAAAACTCATTGAAATAGTACACAAAGGAAAAATGGTGCCATGGCTATTTTAAATTATCATCATCCGAAAATTTTAAACTTCTTCTCCATCTCCCCCAAACTTGTGTGAAATTACAAGTTCATAAAACACCGGTAATTGTAAAGTCAACATACAATATATGTATGCCAAATCATTACATACGCTAAGCTTTAAAATTAAATAACTTTATATTAGTACATGTTTGAATGAGAATACTAAATTACAGTACTTGCATACTTTCAACTTTAAAATTAAAATAACTTTATTCCAGTACCTGTCATCTTAGAAAATTAATTTTAAAATATAAAATGGTTATTCTCATGACACACTTTTCTGGATTTATTTTTATACTAATTTAATTTATTTGCCTTAAAACCAACAATAGCTACTAACAAATATAAAAAACTTAAATTTTGCATTTTTGGAATATGACATGCTTCGTTAAATGCAAATACAAATAGTACATTTCCTCTGCTTTTTTGAATAAAAATACTTTGTACACTTAAGTTAGCTTTGCTGATCTGAATTTTTTTTATACATTATAAATATAAAAATATTGTAATAAATAGTGTAAATGTTTAGTCAATAGGCCTACACCACATGTGGGCATAGAATTTAATAAACAGTCTAGCATATTTCCCTTTTTAAGAGCATATAATGCCTCTATTTTCACATTCTTTGCATAGTAATTTAGGGAGTTAATTCTATAATGGTGAAACTTTTCATTAAATTGTCACTCATATTATACACTTTATTGAAATGGTTTGAATAACGCACAGTGCAATTACCGGAGTGATGCTGGATTAGAAATGGTTTGGATTAAATGCTATTAAACACGTATTCAAAGAATAGTTCTCACTGCCACAGACAGCTTCTTTATGTTTGAAGAGCAACTTTAGTCCTTGGTTGGACAGCAAAAGTTGCCTATCGACCGTTAATATTATTTTCTTGTTAAATTGCACTTTCTAGATGGAAGCACTTTGACTAGTGAGAGAAAAATATTCAGATCTGTTATAATAAATATATATTCTTCTTAAGGTGCAGCAGAAGGGAACGCGAGTAATTTTACAATTTTTATACCATTACATTTTTTTGGCCAAAATAAATCAAATATTTCTCCAGTAGCAACATAGAGTTTAGCTTTCTGCACATTCTAATATCAACGGATCTTGAATCTCTTCCAAGGGTGTCCTGGAATTTTGTCAAAACTTGTTCTCTTTATTTAAAAAGTTTTGACAAAATTTTAGAACCCCCTTGACAGATATTCAAGATCTGTTGATTTTAGCATGTGCAGAAAACTAAACTCTATATTGCTACTGGAGGAATATTTTATTTATTTTGGCCAAAAAATTTCAATTTTATAAAAACTGTAAAAATACTTGTGCTCCCTTCCGCCGGACCTTATGTTAAAAACCCAATGGTTTATGTGATCTATATCCATCCAGGACTGGGTATATACTCAGCCCTGCGGCTGGTTAATGCTGCCCACACCATCTGGTATGAATCCCATGTAATAGTTGAGTTAAGAAAGTGTGGTGGTTCCTCGTTGCCTTTAGCGCTGAATATCTATGAGTGAGCGCGAAAGAGCTTACCAATTTTGCTGTGAAAGGTATTTTCACATTCCTTCCAGGGTTCTTTTACATGTCACAATCAACATGGGACCGACGGCTTTACTTACCTTTTGAAGGAAGTTGTACTACGGATTTTTATCACTCAAGAAAAATTTGTCGGCATCGGTTGGGTTTAAACCCACAAACATTGAATCCTGAGGCGAACACTTGACCTCAAGACCACCACGGTTGATATGTGTACCGTTAAAGTGCTGCAATATATTATATAGTAGAGTCATAATAAGAAAATAAAATTAGTTTTTTACAGGCAACCTTGCAGTCCAACCAAGATTAACAGTTTTCTCTCTGAGCATGAAGTAGCCTGTAGTAATGAAAGTTTTTCTTTAAATACATGTGCTAGTAGTGTTTTATCATAGCAATTTCTACTCCACCATCACTCAGGTAGATGTATTGTCTATCCCTTCTTAATGAGCCACAACTGAGCCTACTTCTTTATTCCAAATAACATTTTTAGAAAAAATTGTTTCAGAATTTTAAATACATAGTATGTATAATGATTTAGAAAAAGTGTAGAGCTTCATCTTTCTCGAATTAAGAAATTTTAATCTGTGTGTGCCTAATAACTTAATATAAACTTATTGCGCTTTTTCTGACATGCTGTGAAACATTTAAAAAAAAAATGCAACCCCATTTATTATTACTGGATTAAATAATATAACAAAAATACACTTTTGCTTAATAGATAGGTACTCTCAAATTATTAACAGTACCGGCACCATAAAGTTAGAAATGGTTTTATAATTAGAAAATTAATATTGATGCTAGAACACTTGTCAACATGATAAAAATAGAAACTCTTCAAAATAAATTTGCCTCTTTTGATAGTTTTAAAACCAAATAATGATCCTTTAAATTGTTTGAATTATGTTATTTTTAAAAAAAATTTATATACAAATAGTTTTACACTTGACATTTTGAGAATTATATTGTATAAGTTTTACAAATATACCAATATTACCTATATAGTTGTATTATTTTCTCAGCTTAAAACTACATTATCATAGTATCTCTATCTTGAGCTAGTTTTATCTAGTCCACTCATTGCATCCTATCCCTATCTTGAGCTTGTTCTATCCAGTCCACCTCATTACACCCTATCTATTTCAGGTCCATTCCAATGTTATCCTCCCAATGGCCTATTCTCATCGGGTTTGCCTGTCAGTACCCTGAATGACGTTAATGATTCTTCCATTCACACTGCATGTCCTGCCCACCGTAATCTGCGAGATTTAATAATCCTAACAATATCTTGTGATGAGTACAGGGTATCTAACTCATCATCATATAACCTCCTCCATTCTCCAGAAGCCTCATACGTTTTGGATCTAATATCTTCTTAAGCACCTTGTTTTCGAAAATCCTAAATTTATTTTTGCCATATAATGTATAAAAAGATCATGTTTAACAACCATAAAAAACAACCAGTAAAACTTTTTGTTCTGTGAATACACTACCAATTAAATGACAAATACATAAAAATTGTTTATTTGAATTCAATATATTCTATTTATTTTATTGTCAAATAACATTTTATATGTGTAGTATTTAATTTAAAAAATATATGACATAGATTAAGCTATTATGAATTGAAAGTGTTGCTTATTGAAATACTAATTAAAATCTCTGTTTTCATTTCAAATTCAAGAACGGTTCTTTTTTTATAACTGTGCTTAATTTGTTTAGTGCTTTCACTTGAATATAAACATACTAAAGTATATAGCTCTATTTCAAATATTTGGCTGAATGTTTCAAGAAAGCAACTGTGATGTTTCAAAAAGAAATTACTGTGTTTTAAAATAAATTAGTTTTTATTTACTTGCAATTCTAGGGTGTGAAAAAAGAAGTCAGGCTGGTTCTAGGAAGGTTAGTATTGATAATGAACATCCTTGCGAATCATAAATATTAATAAGTGTAATATTTTCATGAACTAATAAACATATAGCCCTGAAAACATCAAGAATAACCCTTGGGCGACTGAAGTTTTGTGCCAAGGAAGATTGTATGAGAAATTACATATTGTACCCGTTACCATTTTAAACGAATATAAAAAACAAAATATGTTTGTCATGTGTGTAAAAATAAATAATTTATATATACAAAGTACCTGTAGCCTGAGAACAGAGTAAAACAAATTGGGTTCAACAAATAACAGTGTAAATATATAAATATAACTAAATTAAATAGGTACTTATTCTTGTTAGCATGCTAGAATAAATATTCTTGCTTTGTTTTTTTGCTGTTTTGTATGACAATTTGTGTATTTTTCACTAAAAATTAAAATACTTTACCTATGAAATAGAGCTGCAACCATTATGTGACTAACTTACCACTGTATTTTGCAAGATAAAATAATAATTATTTGCACTATCGGAGTGGACTTTTTTTTCTGTATATTTTTCTTCAAGTTTTTTCTCTTACTGGAAGAGCAGTGTTTTATTAGGCAGGTTCCTATAGCTGCGTTGTTGTCCTGTGATGTGTAGTGTGTACATACCGGTCAGAAACCAAACTAGAACTCTCATGATGATTTTCATGGAAATAAAGTATTTATTGAAACTTAAGTTTTAGTTCATTTATTCAAGCCCATACAAATCCAGACACTTTAGTGGATAGCATATTCAGAGATTCCATGATTTTTTTTTTCAGACATTATATTGAAGCATCGATCGTTAAGGCAGTCGCCTCAGTCAGCGAGAAAGTATCAATCGTTGTAAGACCACATGATTTATAATACAATGGTTTAGAGCTACTTTTCTATTCTGTCTAAGCATATACTCACTATTACCCTTCACCTGCAATCACCCTTTGTCATGTCAAAAAGAAAATTGCAAAACTTATTTCGAGGTATTGAAGAACGCTCGCATCTAGTTCTCAATAATTTAACATTTTCTGTTGTGAGCCTATAAAAAATGACATAATTAAGAGGAAGGCTAAATCTAGAGTCCTTCATCAAGCTAAGTCTCCTAGCCTTGCAACGATTATAAATATTGGTTTAAAATGAGCTAATGTCACATTTTCTCACATTTTTTTTTTCTATTAATAAAACTAAACATATGTGGTTGTTAAGGAAAAAGAGCACGTTTGGAATATTTCAAATTTATTTTGGTGTGAATTATATTTTGAAATATTGTATCATATTGCACTAAAGCTGAACATCTACACGTTAATTTATCACTTACTGGGGCTTAACTTAACGCTCAATCCCTTGACCTAAGATTTATTCTATTGGCACTCGTGTCAGGAGGGAGGTTTAAACTTGCAATATAGCTTACTAAATGAGGAAGCTAAATTAAATTAAAACTACCAAATTATTTTCTCTCTTTTGTGTTTTATTTTTTTCCTCTAAAAGGTTGCAGTTATATAGTCCATCCTGATGAGGTTCAATAGAATTAGCTACTAGGTTGAGGGATTGTGCATTTACGATCAATTTTTTTCCATGGATAGCAATTACCTTTGTCCATTGGTAACAATGTAAAGTGCAAACTGTATTACTTGTTCATTGTAAAACCCATATTGTGTCCATTATCATTATTTGTTCCTATCACGTTTTCTATTCTTATTTTTACTCACAACTAACATGATAAATATTCTATAGATGATAAAGGTGATATAGGATTAATTTATGAACTCTGTGCCATGAGCAAATAAACTAGCAAATATAATATTATGAATCTATTATAGATAAATTTGCTAAACTTTAAGTGAGAGAAGTTCCACTTGATTGTGATAGTAATTTGGTATACATTTATATATAACAAAGATATTTCATTTCTTAAAAACAAAAATCTAGTCTGTTTACATAAGTATTTATCATTTCCTATTTAAGAGTATTAATGGGAATGCACAATGTATGCATTTTTGTTTGGTTTAAAAATAATAAATATTGTATTTTTCAACTAGTACATTTTAATTTAACATCCTTAAAAATAAATGACACAACACAATCGCACTAACTTTCTCATACTTTGTACTAGCTTCGAAGAAAATTTTTAAAAGTAGGTTTTTATTAAACTACCCTTGATTAAGTTTTACTCATAAAAATAAACACATCATATTGTTAATAACCAAATTGTTGAACTTTTTTTTTAACAAATTTCAAATTTTCAAAAATAAATTATTTGTAAGCCAGCCTAAAAATTACTAGTACTTTGTAAAAATAAAAAAGTATTCTTAGCTATCATGGAAAACTTCCCAACATCAGATACCAATTTTTAACTCTATCTTTAAGGTCAATTTTGAAAAACATACTTTTTTTTTATAATTTGTTTTAAGCAAACTACCTTTAAATAAATTTATTTATAAAAAGTTAATACACATTATGCATATAATATGAAATAGTCCTCAGATATCTATTTCAAACAAAATCGGTATAGATATTTTCAAAAATATTCAAAATTTTAAATAAATCATTCTTCAGTAAACTACTATCTCATTTGGAACCAAATAATTTCAAGATTTTGAAAAAACAATCATCAGTAAACCACCCATAAATGAGTTTTCAGCCTAAAAACAAATATACACTTATTTGTTATGTCAAACACTCTTAAGATATCCAGTTGGAACCAAATCATAATCACTATTTTAAATATATATCAAGTTCTTGAAAAATCATCAGTAAACTACCCATAAATGAATCTTTACCCCCAAAACAATTATACATTGATATTTGTCATATCATACTATCTCCATATATACATTTTGGACAAAATCTTTATAATTATTTTTCAAATTTTCAAAAATGTTCCATCAGTAAACTAACTTTCAACGAATTTTTGTCCAAAAACCAACTATACAGTGCTATCTGTTATTTCAAATATATCCCTAATATGCATTTTAAACAAAATCTTTAGAGCTATTTTAAAAAAATTTAATATTAAAAAAAATCACTCATCAATAAACTACGTTTAATCTAAGGGCTAGGGTCAAAATAAAAAAAAGTCCCGAAGTATAGCCCTATAAAATCTAAATATCAAGTTTGAACAGAATCTATCTGTTTAGAATCCGTGGCCAGGGACAGACAATTGAAAAATACACTTTTTTTTTTTGTTCGGGCTCCCATAAAACATTACTATTCATTATTATCTTGAGTTAAATTTTTTTCATGATTACAATACTTTCTCTTAGGATGAGAAAGTAGAATTATTATTTTAAATTAGAGGGGGCCCTCAAAATCCAGTTGCGCTTGGGGGCCTCAAATCAATTAATCCACGTGGTACTGTGCAAGAGAGACTATGATATGTTATCAAAAGTTTTTCAATTTATTATTTGTCATACAATAAGCTATATAATAATCACAGTAGTAGTACCTTATTTAATACTGAATCGATTCATAAACAATATAATTGGTCACAGATTCTAAGCAAAGTCTCTAATCAATTTTATTTGCATTAGTTGTAAAAAAAACATAATAATAACTAAAGTCTAATAAAATGAATGCTCAGAAAACAGTTAGTGAACATAAATTTAAATTGTATCTCTTAACAATGTACAAGTAATTTTTTTTTACATTTTTTTATGCACCATTACATGTAAAACATATAGATTATCTCAAAAATGATATCATGTTTACTTCATTCTTACTTATCATTTTAGTTGCGTGTAAAACTATAGTTAACTACACGCTAAACACGTGAAAGCTTATGATGCATTAACCCTTCCATGTATTATATAATAAGTTGAGCAGTATGAGCCGAGTGCAGTATATTTGTGATTTAAAACCAGCTCAAACGTGTCTTAGTTCTACATATTTAGATCACTACAAAAATTACTGTACCAAAATTTTATTTGAAAATAATTATTTCTGTACTTCATTTTTTTTAAACTTTTCAAAGATTAAATTCAAGTTTTTTTTTAAAAATAATTAAAATATTAATTTTACATTAGAAATCAAGTTAAATATTCATCATGAAGGTGATAACGATTGTCCTGCTGATGTGTTTGATAAGTAGCATTGAAACTAAACTTGTTATTTCAGCTGACAAGCTCAATTTTAGTTTCAAGGACGTTATTCACTCCATAATTTATATTATTCTTAAAAAAGGGAATAATCACTTAGCCGCCGTTGTAGTACAAGAAAATTGTTCTCACTTTTCAAATGAAATATTCAAGCAAATTCACTTATTGGAGTATCTTCCTACCTTGACTATTCAAAATTATGCGAACAATACTTTGGGGTTGGTTGAAATGTTTCCAGATAAATATCTGCTTAGTGGTATTATAGCGGTACCAAAAGTAGTATTTTGGTTCGCGGAGAAAAATGATGACGATTTTTGGTCATTGTTGGGACAATTTAGAGAAACTTTCCTTGGTAATCCAAGAACCCCATTTATAATAATAATTACTTCACTGGATCAAAAGGAAATAAACATTTTTAAAGAACAGTGCTTGAGAACATGGAAGGAATATCATATTTTAAATTTAGTGGTAATTGCTTTTAATAAAGGTCCTTCAACAAAATACGAAAATCAAAATTATTTTATTTCTCACAATTCATCAGCTTGGTTTTTCAACCAGTTTCAAAACAATGGTTCATTTTTGGAATTATCTAAACTATTGAGAAAAAAATCAAAAGGGGACATCTTCTCCAACAAACTAAATGATATAAATAATTACGAGATAAAAGTAACCAAACCAAGAACTGCTTATGGTTTGAAAGCTGGTGAAATTAAATCTGAATATAATGGTATGAAAGTTTTAGTAAAAAGTATGAACGGTTCAATGGTTAAAATTCCGTGGTGTTCACAAGATAACGTCTTAATTAATTCAGGAAGAAAGAATTGTTCTGGTGGAAAATATATCATCCCAGATATATTTGGAAGCCTGTTTATAAAACATACAAATAATATATTCAAGTCCACAGATTCCCAACTTCAGAGCTGTATTAAATTTCTAGTTCCTAAGGCACAACGAATTCCACAATATATGAACATTATTTTGCCTTTCACAAAGGGTACTTGGGGAGCCATATTTAGTTGTATACCAATAATTACATTGTTGTGGAAAATATTTAGGAGTGATGCATCTTGGGAAATTGCAACACTGTTGGAAACCTTTAGAATCTTTATCAGTGGGGCAACAGTTTTTGTGCCAGTTTACTCGAATCAAAAACTATTTGTCATTTTGGTATTGTTAGCAAGTTTGGTTTTGATGAATGCCTATCAGGGAAGTTTGACCAGCTACTTGACAATACCCCATTACTACCCCGATATTGATACATTGGAACAATTGGAAGAAACAGGTATTGGGATAGTTATTCCTCAGGTCGAAGGTACGAGTGAATTCATAAAGGTTATAATGGAGAATATAGACCCAAATGACGAATTTCTAAAAACTTTAGTTGAGAGGCTTCATGTTGCCCCTGATGTGAAATCTGGAGTAGATATGGTTGCCTTTAATAGAACTATGGCTTATGCTGATTCATCGATAATTACCAACATCATTATGCAACTAAACGATTACTATAAAGATGGTTATCCTCTGATGCACACGATGAAAGAATGTCCTTATAAAATGCATCTCGCTGCACACTTTCCCATTGTTTCACCCTTTGAAAACAAACTCAATGTCATACTCAGAAGGCTTTTCGAAGCAGGAATTGTAGATAAGTGGATACGAGACGATGAATATGAAATAACACTTTCATCTCGTAATAGAGGTAAGGCAGATGCTCTGAAACCTTTGGGTCTCGGCCACGTTCAGACTTCGTTTTACATCCTTATTGGAGGTCTAGCTTTGAGTTTTATATCACTTTTGTGTGAGAATTTAGTTTTCATACTATTAAAAAAAATTTAGTTTGATATTATTTTGCCGCTGATATTATATTTAATTTTATTATGTTTCAAAATTTAATTACACTATAAGCTATTACTTAATTTGAGAGCAAATCCTTTCAACTCTGAAAAAAAAACACTTATCAACTTAAAACATGGTACACTGCTATCAATAAAATAAGTAACAGATTATTTTCAATGTGGAGTTTAATTAAAGACAAGATTTTGTGGGTTTTTTTACTTTAAAAGTTTATTTAAATTTAATAAATAGTTTAATTATCGCATTAGCTTAGAACTAGTGAAAAGTATTTCCTGTAATATATACAGTAGTGTTAAAAAATATTACAAGTTTTATATTCTTTAAATTGAAAAATGACATATGGACATGAGAATTGAATCCAGGACATTTGGTTTAGTAAACCAACGCTCTAACCACTGAGTTATCCAGGAGTCGTCTTGGTAGGTGTCATATTTCAATAATAAAAAATATTATATTTAAATGTGGCTATAACCGTAACTAACAAATATAACAGCTTGGTTATTTAATCCATCATGATATGTGCATCTGTACAGTTTTAGTTTTGCTATTGTCAGAATAAAGCCCTCTTGAGTCGAAGGTGGCCGCGTTATCTGATAGCTCTCGATCTTAATTGATCACTCATATGTAACTGCTGATTTCCACACATCCATCACAGGCTCTGCCTTAAAATATGAGTGAAGAATGACCCTGGGCATGGTATGACTCCTGGGTAGCTTAGTGGTTAGGGCATTGGCGTAACAATCCAAAGGTCCCTGGTTCAATTCACTTGTCCAGGATTCATTTTTCAATTTAAAAAATATTATAATTAGAAGCGGCTATAACCGTAACTAATATATATAATAGCTTGCCTAGTTAATCTATCATATTACATTTAATTATATGGTGTTTATAAACTAATCATAATAATTGCTATACAAATATCTTAATATATATAATTCTTCTGTACGTGTGTATGTCACTGAACTCCTCCTAAACAGCTGGACCGATTTTGATGAAAACGCTGCAATCGGGTTCTAGGATTTTTTTATTTTTTAGCGAATTTTTTTGGGGGGGATTTTTTACATATCAGAACATGTAACCTCAAAATTTCACACACACACACCCCCACCCCCACTACCACCCCCAATATATATAATAATGAATATAATATTAATAACTGACCGTTAAAAAAATCATAAGTTCATCAATAATTGACCTTTAAAACCTTCTGAAAAGCTCATGAATAATTGAACTTCTGAGAATAATAATTCATAGTTATGTTTGTTTTTCGATACAGCTGATATTTGTGGAGTTGTGGGCGAAATGCCAAAAATGAAAAGATGTTTTATTTTGTATGTTGTCTTGACAAACACTGAATTTGTAATATTTGTGTTACTCACTAATTGGAGTTCATTGTGAATTTGTAATTGTGATGATCACATAGTATTTCTTTTATTATCGAAATCAATTATGCCACCCAAACGAGAAGCCAACATTCGGGCAGGACAACGTCTGTCAGGTCCGCTAGTAATTATGATAAATCATTAATAGTGGTTTGTTTGTGAATATCATTACTTTTTATAATTATTAATTGGTGCTAATAGTACTGTGTTTAAATAGATATGGATTTTAAAATATCATCTCAAATGTTAAATCACTTTGTTAATCAAAATATCAGAAGACCACATTTCATGTTAAATAATTATGAAAACATGTAATATAACTAATAAAAATAATTCAGTATATTATAATGTATTTATTGTGTTGTATATTAAAGGAGTATACAGCTTGTATAAAAGATAAATAATATGAGCGTGAGAAACTTAGTCATTATCAGGGCTCAGACATGTAATTTTTTTTTTTTTTGTTCATCATATAAATTGTTCATAAGTACATACATTTTGTTAACTATCCCCTTGTATGGATATGTATGTATTGTTGGCTTTTTGTGCCAGGCTGAAGGAAAGCCATTGGTTTCCTGACATGAAACAATATGTTATGACCACCAGAGACATATACAGTGTCTTAGTATATAACCACCAGAGGGATAGCAGTGTCTTAGGCTACAAAAAGCAGAGATATAGCTGTGTATTAGGCTATAAGCACCAGAGATATAGAGGTATCTTATGCTATAACCACCGGAAAAATCGTATTGTCTTAGGATATAACCAAAAACTAATAACAGTGTCTTAGGCTATAACCACCAGAGACAGAGAAGAGTATTAGGCCATAACCACAAGAGACATAGCTGTGTCTTAGGCCATAACCACCACATATATAGCGGTTTCTTACACTATAACCACCAGAGACATAACAGTGTCTTAGGCTATAATCAACAGAGACATAGCTGTGTCTTAGGCTATAATCACCAGAGACATAGAATAGTATTAGGCCATAACTACCATAGACATAGAAGTGTCTTAAGCTATAGCTAACCGAAACATAGGAGTGTCTTAAGTTATAACCACAAGAGACATAGCTGTGTCTTAGGCCATAACCACCAGAGACATAGTTGTCTCTTAGGAAATAACCACAAATGACACAGTAGTGTATTAGGCTATAACCCCCAGAGACATTGCATTGTCTTAGGCTTTAACCAACATAGACACAGCAGTGTATTATGACATAACCACCAAAAACATAGCTGTGTATAAGAATATAACCAGCAGAGACAAAGATGTGTCTTTGGCTATGACGACCAGATACATAGCAGTGTCTTAGTCCATAACTAGAAGATACATAGTTGTGAATTTAGACCATAGCTACCATAGACATAGTAGTGTCTGAGGCTTTAACCACCAGAGATATAGCAGTGTCTTTGGCCATAAAACCCATCAATAGAGCGGTTTCTTAGGCTATAGCCAACCGAGACATAGGTAAGTCTTAGGCTATAACCACCAGAAACATAGCAGGGTGTTAGGCTATAAACACCATAGACATAGTTGTGTCCTAGGAGATAATCTTCAGAGACATAATAGTGTCTTAGGCTATAACCACCAGAAAAAGATTTTTTTACCTATAGCCACCAGAGACATAGTTGTGTTTTAGATTATAACCACAATAGATATAACAGTGTCTTAGGACATAACCACAATAAACATATCTGAGTATTAGGCCATAACCACCAAAGACATAGTAGTGGAATAGGCTGTAACCACCAGAGACATATCTGAGTCTTAAACCATAGCCACCAAAGACATATCAGTTACTTAGGCTATAGCCATCAGAGACATAGGTGTGTCTTAGACTATAACCTCCAGAGACATAGCAGTGGCTTAGGCCATAACCACCAGAGACATAGATTTGTCTTAGGCCATAACCTCAACAAAAAAAAAATCTTAGGCAATTACCACCAGAGAAATAGCAGTGTTAAAGGTTTTAACCACCAGAGATATTGTAGTGTCTTAAGCTATAACATCAAGAGACGTAACAGTGTCTTAGGTCACAACCACCATAGACATAGCTATGTCTTAGGCTATAACAACCAGAGACATCGTAGTGTTTTAAGGTAGAATCACCAGAGAAATAGCAGTGTCTTAGGATATAACCACCAGAGACATAGAATTGTTTTAGGCTATAACTACCAGAGACATCGTAGTGTTTTAAGGTAGAATCACCAGAGAAATAGCAGTGTCTTAGGATATAACCACCAGAGACATAGGATTGTTTTAGGCTATAACTACCAGAGACATCGTAGTGTTTTAGAATATAACCACAAGAGACATAGCAGTGTTCTAAGGTAAGGCCACCAAAGAAATAATAGTGTCTTAAGCTATAACCACCAGAGACAATCAAAAATTATATATACAACATAAAAAAAAGGTTAAAAATGTGGTGCCATACATGAATGGCTAAGATTACACTACATTTTGGCGAGAGAGGGGAATAAAATAAAAACCTGTCCCATAGCCTATATCAACTTATTATGCCAATGAAATAAAATATATGATCAAATACGTTTGGTTCCCTCCAGATACAAAATAATTAAATATCTATAGTTAAAAGCATCGGTCCTGAGAGTAATAATTTTCTGAGTAAAACTTACCTAGAACTATTTTTGAACATTTTATTACAAGCTTGGTTGAGAACGTTTAAAGGATTGTGTGGTAACATTTATTTACCAACATATTTCAAGCTTTTTTTTTTTTCTATGTTAACTATTTTGCTTTGAAATCCTAAATGAGGAGAACATATCTTGTATCTAAAGATCTTAAGCACGTCAATCCAGTATTTACTTGTTGTAACATTTTATTTTATTTTTTTATATTAACATTACTATTATCAACCTTGGTGGTCTTAGGGTGAATTGCTCGTCGATGTTCGTGCTTCAAATCCAGCCGGGGTCTACGGAATTTTCCTTGGGCAATAGAAACCGTAGCAAAACTTTCTTTGCATGGGGAAGTAAAGCTGCTGGTCTCACGTCGATTGTGGTATGTAAAAAAAACAATGGAAAATATGTGAAAATACCTTTGCCGGTTGAGTTCGTAGGGTCTCGTTAGATAGAAATATTAGTATGCTAATATAATTTATTGGTTTAGGGAGAGCACGTTAAATATCCCAAGTAAATAAAAATACATTTTTGAAACGCCATCTAGGATCAAATGGTAAAAATATTTTAGTGTGTTAAGGTATGATTGTCCAATATTGTACCTTTCACTCTATCGACTTTGTTAAAATTGACACGAGTTTCTGCGTACTGTAATGCTCAACAGTATTATTACTGTGCAATGCATTGACTCAGAACCAATTACTTTTGCTAGAGAGTGGCAGAACAGTTAGATACTGGGAAAAGTTCAAAGTGATTCATTTCACTAAAATGGGCAGTTCATTTATCTAGTTCATTAGTTCGCAAATAACATTTTTAGTTTAGTTTGAGTTAGTTCGCATCAAGGAGGTGAACTATTTTTCCTAGGTAAGACAAGTTCAAGTTGAACTACTATTTTGCTAACTATACGTCAATAAGTTGAAGCTTTATTTTAATTTTGGAAATCCTATTTGGGTGATATTCTCTTTTTTCGATGCCTTTTAATATGGTTTATTCTCATAACACTTTTTAACAGACGTCTTGTCATGTTTCTGAAAAAGAAAGAGATTTGATCGGTGATAATCGATAATGTTATAAGAAAATGAAAAAGTATATTTAATTTTTAAATATATTTTCTAGACTGGTGGGGACATAATTATCTGAAGAAAAGTTGAATTTTAGGAATAAACATAAATTTATAGAAAAAGAAAAGAAATAAGCAAAAGTATAGTGGAGAAAAGAGTGAGTGATAACAGGGCCTTTCATAAGCTTGTAAGTCGAACAAGGCAGAAAAAAAAGTATTGCTGAACCCCTGCTCTAAACTATTTAAAAATTGCGAATTTCTTTTCGAAAACCTGTAAAATAAACTCTTTAAAAATTGGGAATTTCTTCTCGAAAACCTGTAAACTCGAAACCCGTAAAATTAAAAAAAAGGGGGAGGGGGGATTTTGAATTAAATAAATAGTGACAACCCTGATAAGTCACTATGTTAAATAAACACACCACCACGTGTATAAATTAAGTCGTAAACTGTAAGAAATAGTGTTCACTGTGCAGTTCAATACATGAGCCGGCCAGCTGTTATGACGTCACAAAAGAGGAGAGGGTCTAGTTCCAGGCTCGGAGGCTGGTAGTAGCAGTACTTGAAGCGCGATCCGAAAAACCATCACCGCCTCCAACACCCGTTTCCTACAAACTATTACTCTCTCTTTCTCTCTAACACACACACACACACACACAAGCACACGCACACACACTAGAAGAAGGGAGATCCATGGCGCAGATGTTGATACGACTATCTCGAAGTCGACAGTAGCGAACGAGCGGCGAGACAGACAACAAGTTCGTTGTGTGGGGACTACCAACGTTATAACTTAAAAAGCAAATCGACACACACAAAAATATGTCATCATCATTAAGAATCACAACATTGGTACTTCTTGCCGTTGTTTCTGCTACTCAGGTATTTGATTAACTAATATGTGTATAGTATGTTTGTCATAGAAGTGTAATTTTTTATTTACAACCAAACGACTTGTCGAATAAACGATGGGCTTAATTCAAGACTTTTTTTTTTATTTAAAAACAGACACTTTGAGAAGGAAGGTGGTACTAAGGGTCTGGCCTGGACCCATCCCTCTTTTTTTTTTTCAAAAATTTCAAATAAAACAACATTTAAATATTTAATCTAAATACAAATGTGCCTATTCAAAATAAAAATATAAACTGTACGCTGTTTGTGATTTATACAACGAGCAACTTAAACCATCGTCTCAATTAAACAATCTAAAGTATTGTGTGTCGATAACAACCGGCTATTTTCGTGGCCTGTGACGCCACGAATAATAGGCCTAACGTAGGCTAGTAAATTATCTGTACCCTCTCCCGCCATCACTCTCATCATGAAATGTAATCCTTTCTTGCCTGTTTAAATAAAACGTCTTGTTTGTAATTTTTCCAAACGAATCTATTTTACAAAGAAATATATCTACTTCTTAATATAATGTTTGATCAAATTCTACTAAATTAATATTATAGTTGTTCTCAAAACCGGGCTAAATTAATGCTAATATTTGTATTAATTTTTATATCCTGCCATATAAAATATAGGCTATAACTTAATATTAAGCTTGGATAAATGGTTTAATCAACATAAAACAAAGTTAATTTAAGTAATTGGTTTTAAAACCTCATTACGGTAGTATGACAAATAAAGAGGGTTTCTATTTATTTATTTTTTAAAATGGGAGAGTTGAGCAAATGGGTTTATGAATGAGAGAAAAGATTTAAAGCCACGTCAATATTAAAATTAAGTTACGCGCACACAAACATGTTAATAATATTAGTAGTAGGCCAAACTAAGAGTCAAACACTATTTTCTTTAATTGATTGGTACTAATTAATAATTTATACTAAACACAAAAACAGCATTAGTATGCTTTATAGTGATACTCAGCATATGGCTTAAAAACCTAACCTCTCTT
>CABFWB010003918.1:34821-68894 GCA_902151455.1 Timema bartmani
CCCCCCCCACCCACATCACACATTGTCACAATTTTGTGAACACCCCTTTTAATATTATGTCACACTATCAAGCACCCCTCCCTTATTTAAATAGTATTTTTAATTGTAAAGCCTAAATAATTCTTTCATTGAAACATGTTCGTATGTGTTCGCCAAGTTTGCTGATCGAAGTCGATGAGTTGATCTTTGTATGTATGTGGGGGCAGTCGAGTTTATTAACACAGACCATAGACCATGTGACGTAACACATTATCTGACTCTCCATCCTCCCCTCATCATGCTTGGTCACACCGAGCACTACTCCCCTCTCCCTCCTCTCCTGATATGTATACATAGTTTATAGACAGCTCCTTAATATTAAAGTAATAATTAGTTTGTATTAGTCTAATAGTGTATAAAAGTAATAGTAAAATTTAAAAAACAACATACTTTATTTAAGTTTATATATGTATACGTGGATCCCCCCTTATGGTAGAGAAATGCTTGGTCACACCGAGCACTACTCTCCTCTCCTGATATGTATACATAGTTTATAGACAGATCCTTAATATTAAAGTAATAATTAGTTTGTATTAGTCTAATGG
Organism: Timema bartmani; assembly: GCA_902151455.1. NCBI lineage: Eukaryota > Metazoa > Arthropoda > Insecta > Phasmatodea > Timematidae > Timema > Timema bartmani. Next base: position 35,406 of record CABFWB010003918.1, read on the forward strand.
TGTATAAAAGTAATAGTAAAATTTAAAAAACATACTTTATTTAAGTTTATATATGTATACGTGGACCCCCCCTTATGGTAGAGAAAATTCATTTACAGGAGGGGACAGAATCTCTTCCCCCCCCGACCTACACCTTTTTATGCCCATGGTAACCAACCCAAACTACATTCAGACATTCAGAGACTTATTCCGAAATCAATGGTTTCCAACTTCTTGTAAAGTTTGACCACAATTTTTGTCTTCGAGACCATCAGGACACCTTAATAAGCCACAACTTTTCAAGCCTTAATATCCTAGTTTTTAATTTTAATTTTTTCACTGAAGCTTACTTCCTGATCGGGCTATTAACATTTAATTGCACTTGTGAAATAGGTATAATTTAGAGAAAATGTACCTACCTTTCTTTCATGGAGAGAGAGAAGGTGGAAACTGTTTAGAAAAATCACCTGCAGTACCTAGGTCGGAATGTTAATCCTGAGCTCATCACTGGCAAACCAATCATGTGTGTCATCAAGCCCATGCACTTGATTTAATTATTATAAATTGCTTGGATAGTGATTAAATGAATGTGACTAAGATGTCTCAAAAAAAGGATCAACGATCCCAATGGGTATTTTGGAAGTCATGTTAGCAGCGCCACTTGCCTGAGCATGAAATGGCTATAATGAACTTGGTCAGCAGGCAACTGTAAGAGTCGAGTAACCAAAATGAACCTAAACAGTAACTTAACAGTTTCCATTGTGTTACCACTTATGTTTCTATTTGAATGTTGCACCTTTCTATAACCATTACAATCACTTTGAAAACTAAATATGAAAGCTATAACCTTAGCAAACCTCGCAATCCTACCTGAAACCTGCCGCAACTCCCAGCTTGTAAACCTCTGTGTTAAAAGGGAGCAACTATAAAATACAGCTTTTGATCTTCCATTTATCAAATTAGGTCTATATCCGTAACTAATTCAATGGCGTTAATACAACGACACAAATAATATAAGTCTTGGTGGATAAAAACTGACTTTGTGCAATTACTAAGGAAAATAACAGTAGCCTGGAACATTTTTAGTTTTATAAGTTGACCTTCCAACCTCAAAGAGTAGTAGCTTATTTTGAGGCAGACTGTGGTTATTAGCTTAACTCCATGGTTGGCTTTTCAACTTATGTCAATTATTTCCAACTAGGTCAAAATAATTTGATCTCAAGTCTTGGGAAACAAGGCTGGCAGACCGCAAATGATTTGGAGCTCACCATAAGTTCCATCTCTCAGAAACTATTACATCCACTTGTGTTAAAAATAATAATGTTAAGACGTTAGATTGTATCAGTAAAAAAATTGCTACATGAACACATAATTATCTGAATCTCCAAAATCTCCAACTATGTATTGAGGGCATTCACTTCTTGCGACAAATTAATTTTTCAATGATAAACTATAAAGAGAGAGAGAGAGAAAAAAAGAGAAGTTATTAAGATTATTTTTGTCTGTTAAAGTGTTGCTACTACGCATATAACATTGACAAGTCACTTTCATTTATATCACATATTTTTATTAAGCTTGTGTTTATTTGGCATGATGCAACACTTTTATTGGATGGCTTCCCCCTGCTGTCCTATCTCCCCTCCCATAGAAGCCTTTCAAGTTCATATATACTACATCCTACACACATGTGCGCATAAAACAAATTTTTGTTTCCCACCGTGTCTTAGTAGCCCTCTGGGTTGTACTAAGTATACTTTAACTATGCCAATTGGGTAGGAAATGAGTAAGGTAGAATTTGAAAGGAAATGTAGCCACATTCGTGTGTAGGGAAAGTGGGAAACCATTTATGTAAAACTACCTTCAAAACATCCAGATGGGATTTACTTCCAATCTTAAAAATAAATTTTATTTAAAGAGTTTACAAAATTTTGTGGCTTTTTTTTTTCCCTGTGTATATCTTTTATGCATTTAATTTATTTTATATTACAGATTTTTATAACTATGTTTTTTCTAATAACAACTCATTCCTTTCTCTTTGTAGGTTGTAGAAGGTCAGGATGTGATCCATAAAATAGAGCAGACCCCGACCGATCCTGAAGACAGGCCGTCGAAACCTGTTATCGTCAAGTCCGTGGGAATTATCCCCACACACGACCCCTTCTATGTGTCCGATGAGCCTTACGAGTAAATATTACTTACCTCCACTACTAGCTAGAGTTTGTAAAAACCTGCTACATTGCCCCTTTAGTTAAGTATTGCCATCATCAAAACTTCCAGTAGGATACATTGAACTGAAGGAGGCATTCCTGTATCTGCATTGTATGAGATTTTTTATGATCCAATTACATTTACTATGCACAGTTGAATTTTTTTTAAACTATAAATTGTGACTAAAAATAAATTATCATAATACAGCTCACTTAGTTCATATAATGTCGACCATTGGCACACTAAAAAAACACTTTTACCACAAATTGGTGTGTTTTCAAATGGTAAGGGTTAGACATTTGTTTTGTAGTTTGTGTTGATGTATATTTACATTTTCTCTACTTGCCAACTTAAACTTAATAAGTGAGCTGGTTAGTTATATTGTTAAAAAAAATATTCAAAATGTGTTTATTTGTTGATTATATATGCCATTCTCTTTATTATAGCCCTGTGTAACATTCCCGTAGAATTCAATGTGCCAAATACCTCAAATTTGTTGAGAAACCTGGAAGTTACTTTAACAATTTCTTTACAAGTTTGTGATTACATTACACATGTGACCTCATATGGGCTATATCACCAAATGTTACCCCAGAAAATAAAATTATTGGTCACCATCTGAATAATGAATTGTTAAACTTCAAGCTTGCATTCTTGAAGTATGTTAGTTATTGTTGAACCCAACCATACAGTTTTAAAGTTTATTGATTATAAAATTCAAATATGCTCTATTCTTGATTATACTTTGATTCTCAATGCATTTCTGAATTTTTGATTTAAATTTAAACCAAAATTTCTTTATTTATTAACTAAAATTTGAGCAATATGTATAGCCTAAGCAAAACTTGTGCTGTAGGCCTACTTTTTTGTGTTGTAATATACTGCTTGCATGATAATTAAGCATAGACCAATGCTATTTAAGGCAGATTGATTTTATAAACACTATTTGTTAATGCTAAAGTATCAAATAATGGGGTAACTATGCACAATTTACTTTTAGATAAAACTAATTAATTACCTATTAAAAATGTTAATAGATAGATTAAAAACAATTGAAATTAGAAATACATATATATTAATATTGATGCTGGAAAAATATATTGATAAAAGTATAATTTGAACTTTGTGACTCAATTAAGTAAAAAAATAATAAAACTATTGAATATCAAAAACATGTAAAACCAAAATATAGTTTGTATTTGTCAAAACCTTTTCATGGATATAATTAATATTTAATTTAACCCCAAAAATGTTGAAAGATGTTCTTGTTGTGAAAAATATAAATTCACTTTAAAATTTTCTAGTGGAAAATCGAGACCAAAAGTACCTATTTTGGATTGAATTAAATATGTAAATTGATTAGTTGAAATTTACTTTTTTTTCTGTATTTTATTATTACAATTGCACACAGTTCCTCATGCATTTATTGACTTTAAACATAAATTCTTATAAATTAATATGTTACATTCCTTATTAAATATTTCTTGATTTATAATGGTTTTCCCATTTGATTAACTTTACATTCCCGCCTCAAATTTCTTTGGATTGAATGAATTTATAAGAAAATAGATTATAAAGCGATGTCAGCTCTGTAAATAATTTCAAAACCAAATCATTTTTGCTCCCATTGCATGATTAAATAGCTCAAATTTTAACATATTTTATGAATCTCTCTAAATATATTTCACCAAGTAAGGAGATAAGTTTATGAAAAGTTCCTATAACTTGATTCAAAAGTATTACGGGTACTTTACCATTCTCACCATTAGAATGTATTGCAGTTTCAAATAATTTAAATACTTTACCTATCTTTGGGACATTTTGTCTATGTACTAAAACTAAACTTCATTAACCTTTGTATTTTGTAACCAGTCTATTTTGATTTCCAAAAGAAAGTTCATAATTTGATATTTGGTGTTACTTATTATATTCCATTGCATAAAACTCATTCCTGTTGATTAAAATATTAATTGATTAATTCATATTATAATTATTAATATGTGCAATAACTATGTGCCTTATAATTTTAAAATGTTATATAAGAAATAAAATATCAATATTACATTTGTACAAAAATGAAGCATTATACTTTATACTAATAAAAATAAATTATGTTTTTTCTTCTGTTCATCCCTCTTTTTCACATATCAGCACACTTTTGAGAATAGTAATGAAAATTAATACAACCACATGATTTATATATATATTGCGAGGCATACATAAGAAAGACTGTATGTATATCTGTAGTGACCGTGTGAATCGTTATCAAGCAAGGTCTGTTAAGGGAAATGCCTTGGTAAATAAGAAATTGCCACGCAAATGTTCAGCTCTAACGCAATATTTCATTCTATGATGCATTATTTCAAAATAAGGTTCACACCAAAAAATAAAGTCGAAAGATTCCAACAGAGCTCTTGTTTCCTTAACAACCCTATAGTTTGAGTTTTGTAAGAAAAAAAAAATATGTGACATTAGCTCATTTTCAACAAATTTTTAAACTTTTAGAGCTATGAGACTAGGCTTGATGTAAAGAGACTTTAAATTTAGCCTTTCTCTGACAAATACAGTAATTTTTTATAAGCTCACAACAGACATTTTTTAAGATATTCTAGAACTAGCAGCGAGATTTCCTCTTTACCTTGAGATAAGGAATTTTGTAGTCCCCCCCCCCTCTTTCTTATAGACCTGACCAACGCTGGTTTTAGGTGAAGTGCCAAAGGGAGTATAAGCTTAGATAGAATATAGAACTAGTTCCAAAAAATGATACAAACCATTGTATTTTAAGCTGTGGCATCTGAAAGTGATTGATACTTTATCGCTAACTGAGGCAGCTGTTTTAATTATAATGCTAAATTATTTCCTCATCTTTAGGGCCAGTTTCATAGTCAGATTTAGTACGCCTCAAGTGCGGCGTTATACTAAATACAAGACGTCACCTACCTGAAATTGAATGGAATGGGCCAGTTTCATATGCGAAACTGGCCCATTCCATTTTGTTCTAGGTAGGTGTCGTCCTGTATTTAGTATCGACTCGCACTTGAGGCGTAATAAATCTGACTATGAAACTGGCCCATAGTGTTTGTCTCTTTTACCAACGCAACACACTTAAGCCACTAAGATTTTTTTTTAATATTGTAATATTTTAACATGAGAGTATTCTCTACAAGTGAAGTACTATTTTCTAAAAAAGGGTTTATTAAAATTGAGCTTGACTGTACACTTCATTTATCCCCTTGACAGATTAAACCATGCCCCTATTTTATAAGCTATACCAGAATGAAATTAGAGTGCTACCTTACAGGGTAGACAAAGGGCAAGGTAATGGAAGTGTGTTTGTATAACTAAAAGGTAGTAACATTAATGAAGGATTTGAATAATTAATAATAAGCATCTTACTACACCTGTCTAGTGAGCCAAGAGTCCCAGGTTCTATTCCTGTTGTGGCTAAACTTTTTATTATTGGTGAAATTGGGCCTTCCTCTTTCAGTGATTAATCAAAAGCTAGCAGTAGGCTAGATTGCCGATGATGAGAAGATCGAGATTCCGGTGTACTGAGGGTGGTTTTCCCAAAATGGGTCTAAGAGTAAATATATAATTTATCTCTGATGGAAACAAAAGTAGTACAGATAGAAAAAGGTTTATATTATTTTGTATTTGTTTAAATGACTATAAACCAATCCTGAAAATTAATAGTTTAAAATCCAAACTATCAATACTTATACCTTTCATTTGTTTCTGTGAACATTTGCAGTTTTGCAATTTTATTTTTCAATATTTCGCTTCTCTTTTTGTCCATCTTCATGTTTTAAAATGTTTTCCTTTCCTTTTGTGATGTTTCTTAAATTTTCTTCTTTTCTTCTTTCATTGCATTCATTTGTTTTTTCCCTCTTTTTATCACCAATTTTTCTTTTATTTTCTTCCAAGTAATTTTGATAGCTTTTGTAAGCATTTTGGGTGACCTGGTGGTCTAGGGGTAAGGTGTCGGACTTATGTGCTGAGGGTCCGGGGTTCAATCCTCGGTCCCGGCACAGATTTATCTGATTGCCAAACCCTTCCTTCACCTCTGACAAGACGTGTATTAATCACAACTTGTGAATGTGTGGAATGCCAGGCCTCTACCGTGGTTCGGATTCCACGTTAAACTGTAGGTCCTCCATTTCATCTCACAATCACCCTACCATTACACATTAGCGTAAGTGCTTATAACCCGAACGGGTAGTAAGACGCGGTACTAATAATAATAATAATAATAATAATAATAATAATGTAAGCATTTTGGGCAAGAGCTAATAACTGTCTTGTAATGGGCACTCACTAGGTTTGGTTAGTTACTATACAGATGTGATGCATCTTTTCTAGTTTGATATGCACTTAATGTATGTTATGACATTTGGGCCCGATCTTCTTTGAGTACTCTATTTGTCGAAGAAAACCTTCTTTCAAAATTCGCATTTCTATGGGAAAGAAATAGGGAAGCTTTTACAGCTTTACATAGAGTTGGATATTTTAAGTTTTCAGCTGGATTATACAATGTAAATAAATGGCTCCAAAATTCATCTACTTTAACACCTTCATTTTCATGAAATTTTTTCCCCAAGCTGTAAAAGCTTCCACTCATCAATCAACCTATCTTCAGAAACATTAAATAATTGACCAAAGTTCAGTTTTATACAGTTAAATATTCCTGGCACCCCAAGCACTTATCTGCTCAAAACATTCCTTCTGTTAAAGATGAACAAAGTCAAAATAAAAAGCTGTAGATTAATACAGCTTTGGATCATTTCAAAACAGAACCTGTGTTGTGAACATTTTTTTTTAAACATTATGAATAATTAAGAATAAATTATTTTTTTCTTAACACTATCTTACTAACCATCCAAGTTATTTGCTTATGTACTAGCTATGCTTATGGGTTAGGGATGAGGAAAGTTGAATTTGAAGGAAGTGAGCCCAAATTTGCATGATGAGAATGGAAAACTGTTTAGGAAAAACCACCCTCAGTGCACACAACTAGGATCAAACTCCGATCTCCTCGTTCTCGGCAGTCTAGTCTATTGTAAGAGTAGCACCTTAGACCATGTGACCAACAAAGCAATAAGCAGCAAATAGCAATGTAATATCGAGCAAAACCATTAGGAGGCTTTATGGTTTTAAGAAAACCCCTCAGTTTCTCATAATCGAGATTCACTTTAAATTATGCCAGCAAAAAACAACAATAAAAATTAACAAGTGGACGATATTATGCAACTATTAGATTTTATACTATATTCAATGTTTCTGAATGAGATAACCTAAATTATTATCTTCCTTCTTTAAAAACCCTTAAAACTGGTAAGCAAGCCTAGTAAGTTTGTTTAGAAACGTGACTAAAAGTGATTTTTTTTAAAGTGACTTTAAGTGACTAACGAAAAGAAAAGTGACCCACTGGCATCACTGCTAATGCAAGAGAGTAGGTAAGTAAGTAGATTTACAAGAGGGCAGGGTTTTATATAAAAAAAATTTACTGAAAAGCTAGAAGGGGTACGATGGTTATGCTATGGCCCAGAGAGGGGTACGCAACTGGCGAAAGTTTGGGAAACATTTCCCAAGACAATAGTAATTTTGTTCACAGAAGTGATTGAAAAAAAAAATCTTTAGATTTTAATTGTATGTGGATGAAATGAACAAGTAATTAATTTGATTATTATTTTACAGTTTGATGGCTTGGGTCAAAGCTTCGTCGGTTCCTTTGGTCTTCTCATTTTCAGTGCTTGGATTTTTCCAGTGGATGATAAGGAAGCTTGATATTGAAAATTAGTTTAATATTAAGATATTTTTTGCAAATCATAGCCACAGTGAAGATTAAATGTCGACACATGCACATGCACATGCACATGCACACAGTTGTTGACGCCAGTCATCACAATCCAAGGTCATTCAACTGTATAACCTCTCAGTTTGTTTGTGTAACTCGAGGGGAACAGTCGTGCTGTGGTGTTTTACCAAGTGCTGTGTGTGTTAGTTTTCCAATTCAATAATGTGTTATTCGAATCAAAATCATATTATATGTACAGTACTGTACTGCATTTCTGTATATTACACATGTGTATATACACCATTATATTAACATGTAATATATTGTAATGTACATATATTACTGTTACTGTACCGTAATACTACAGTACAGTACAACTGTACCTATAATATTCGATACTGTACTGTGATTCATCCTTGTTTAGTAAACATTACATAGTAAACATCCATCTTATGCAAGCTCATTCGTAAAACTCGAAACCATGTCAGTCCACATTAGGTCGAGTTTCCAAGACTCTTACTGTATTATATCTTAAAAGAAATAGTTACAGATGTTGATTGTTGATGTATATTATTATTACGACTGGTCCATTCCTTTTGTCAGTGGACTTACTGCCAATACGCCCTGCCTCCTCCTAGAATATTTGAATCATCCTCCTTACTACGGTCCTTTTTCCCTCAACCTTTCCTTCTATTACATCATGCAAAAGACATGCTCTTCCTAAGGATGTGTCCAATCCAGTTAGCTTTGTACCGAAGAATCACACCCAAAATGGTTCTCTTCATGTATCACCCTATATGTCCATCTGGTTTTCTCAAGTATTTTGCTGTACTACATTTCAAAGCTCTTTAAATATGAGGTATAAACATTTGAAAATTATTTCAGTAACTGTCGAGGTTTTTGTCCTAGCTTAATCAGAATATACTTATTCTTGATAGATTAAGGTTTAACTTCACTTCTCCTTTAAGACAATTGCCAGTTGGTCGATACATTCCTTTAGGGAAAACATCTTTTCGCTTTTTGAGGTACATTTTGTTATATATTCTGGAGGGTGGTGCAGGAAAGATGGATAGAGACCTAAAAAAAGGGGTACCAACACAATTTGACTTTTACAATTAAAATAAGAACATAGTTCACCCTTGCATTTCTGCCTCTTTATCCATTGGCAGCAATGTTAAATGTGAACTATCTTCTTCTCTTTAATGTAAAAGTCAAATTATGTTAGTTCCCTTTTTTATGTTTACATCCATCTTTATCATCTTCTATGTACAACAAAACAGTTGGTGATACAATATTTTAAAACTGTAGCATCTCCATTTTAAAGTTACACTTCTATATACAGTTCAGTCTATTTTTGCCTAGAGTTATATTATTTAAATTGTTTTACTTGAAAAGTAACACCTCAAAAGTAAAAGATTTTCTGTAAAAAGTTATATTATTAACTCGGTAATAATCTAATAATATATTTGACTGAAATTATCCTTCTAATTAAGTCAAGGCGGATGTAAAATAGCTACCAAATGATATTATGGTTATTTGAAATAGAGCACTAGGCTAAATCATGGTTTAAATTAGGAGGACACCAGCACACTTAGCTTGGTGATACTGGAGTAGAAATTGTTTAGATAGAACACTAAAAAACACACAAACACATTTTTAAGGATGTATTTGTGGTTTTTTTTGGTGTTCTATCCAAACAATTTCTATGGTAAGTGTGCTGGCTACCCCTCCTAATTTAAAACAAATGATATTATGAAATGTTGTATTATTCTATAGTGAGTTTGTGAAACTTAATTAAATTAGTCGTGTAAGTTTGAAATTTGGATTGTTCTAACCTTCTCGGCAGTTTAATGGTAAAAGCCACAAAGTGATATTTGTACAAGTCTGGTTTAGAGTAAATAAATATTTAAAAAAAGAACATATTGGCTCAAGAATAGGTTGCCAAATCTATAATATATAAAATGCTTATTGTTAAAAAATATTTGTAATGTAAAATATAAAATTAATTTTAAATATCACCTGTGTTAATTTCTTCCCTTTGTTTGAATCCCTTGATAGTGTTATCCTAAAATTGGTCAAACATACATCTCTTATTCGTTCATTGATGGTATGGTCATACAATGCAGATGGTAAAAGAAAGAATCCCAAAGAAAATGATGGAGATGAAGTACCTATGTAGGAAAAAGATCGCGAGGGAGACCAAGAGAGAGATGGGAGGAGCAAATAACAGTCAAAGTGCGAGTGAGAGGAAAAGAAAAGAAGCATTTTACAAAATTAATTTGGCCGCAGGTTGGAAACAGTTCCTGATTAAGGTATTAATTCACTTAGAGTTGCTTTTTATTTACATAATCAAATAAAAATGATAGATATTTTACTATCTTCTTCATTTTTCTAAAATTTTATCACATTTAATTAATTACTCATTATATTTTGCTTAGTGTACGTTATATTGTACATATTTGCATATTTAACCATGTTATAACTTCTGAAGAAAAGAGATAGCTAACTGAAAAGTTTGCTAAATAATTGTTAACTAATCACACTAAACACACTTTGTATTGAAAGTATACCCAATTCATTTTGGCAGCCATTTTTATATGACCAACTTTGGCTTTATTAAGGCTGGATTTCAAGCCAATTGTTTTAGAAGACTATACCATGATAAAAAAAAAATGTAAAAAATATTAAGGTAATTTAAAATTTATTTCAATTTTACATTGCTAACATTATAATGACCCTGCGAATTCCATCATAGCACATAAAATAAATGTTTATTGTAAGAATGTGCAAGACTAAGAATATTCAAATTTTTGAGAAATAGGAAGTATTAAATTAACAATTAAAATAATTTTAAAACAATGCCTACCCTGGATTTGCATGCTTAAAACTTCTGAAGAGAGCTTTTTTAGTCAAATTTTAATAATAGTACATGTACTAGGGACACATGCAACAAATTCCTGAATTTTTTAAATATATATTTCAGTTTAAAAACAAAGTCTAAAAATGGTTAAAATATCAGAATTAAAAGAGAATGTTTATACTTAGTCTCATTTTGATATTTAAAAAATTTTTAATTTATTAAAATCTTGGACTGTAAAAGTTCTTGCACATCCCTAATTTTTTATAATAGCTTAAGAGTGAAATTTTAGAAAACATAAACTTACATTAGTTTACAAATACTTAAAAACAAAGCAATATATTTATAACTATTGTCGTTAAACAAATAATACAATGGTTAATTTATTTAAAAGAGAAACAAATTGTGATGGATGAACAAATTTCACATTTTTACCGATATTCGACTTATTGAAAATTTCACAACTAATTTGATAATATCTCAATATTTGATATTATTAGAGTAAAAAAACAAACGTGAGAGTCGTTATCAGTCTCTTGATAATCTATTGAGACACCTTCATTTCCATCCTTCACCAGCACTGATTCACATAAAAAATCACTTAATTTGTCAGAGAATACCCAGACATGGAAAAAAATGCTAAGGTTATTTAAATTTAAATATATATAGTCAGCCACAGATACTTTAATTTACATGATTGATTTTTTAAATAAATTGAGTTATACTGTCTAAATGTAGCATAAAATTAAATGGTTCAATTTTTTCAAGACCTTCCTAAGAATTAGCCTAAATTAGGATAAAATAGTTCATAGATTTATTTAGCTAGACTTATATTAACCATGCAATAGTTTGTTTATCTAAATATGTATTTTCTTAACCCATTTCTTGGTGCACGCTTGGCATAAGTATCTGCGTAAGCCCGGCAGTCATTTTTCTACTCGTATATTCTTACCCGACAATTATTTTCTCATTTATCACTTTATTCATGGTCAAAGTATAGCATTGAACTGGTAGCCCAATCTCAGCTTCAATATGCTAAAAGCTGGCTAAAAGTACAGTCATTCAGTGATAGATGGCTTAACAATACTTATTGCAATGAAACATTGATTCGCACCCGTACCAGGTAACTTTCAGGCAAACAAAGATATTTGATGCCTGCACCAGGGAAAGGGTTTAAGTGAAACTTGTAAGGGCATTTATAAAAAACATTTCGGTAAAAATAAACTTTTGTATACATCCTTATGAGTACCAGTGCAACTAAAGACATCTCAATATTATTGTATTTTAAAGTAAAGTTGAAAACATCAAATAGGGGTGTGTGAAATCCAATTTTTCGATTTGAACCAACCAGATCAAATATAGTAGATATTATCAGAAGTTGATTTGAGTTGAAATTTTATTACGTAGGGTGGGTACTAATTGGTAAAACCAGGAATTTATGCTTGAATTTTTCGTATTGGGGAAAAAACCCCGGAAGAAGTTCTTGAATTTTGCTGTCTTTCAGGAATTTACAGGTGAGGTCCACTCTTAATAGTTTCTAGGGGAGGACCACTCAAAGAATCTTGGAGAGGTACTTAATAACAATACTTTCCCAAGTACTAAACATTTGGTGGTGTGTTCATTACAATTTTTCAGAATAATAAGTTTGCATTAACATTCATAACATACAGATATATTAGGAATGGCCCTCGAATCCTTAAGAAAAGTCAAGATTTAAGGATTCGAGAAAATAGTGGAGTTTTGAGATTTAAGGATTCGATAAAATAATGGAGTATATACTCAACTCATATATATATATAAAGGGTGGTCAGGCAGCAAATATTTGTATTGGGCGGGCAATACAAAATTACACTCGGGCATGGCCAGATTCAGGCGGGCATTTAATTTTGCAAACAACTTTTACATAGGTCTATTAAATTTCAAATTACAAGTTAAAACAGTCACAAAATGCAAAATGGCCGTTTCCTATTTAATGTTCATTTGATGCGTACTTTTATATTTATATCCTAAAAAATCTGGCTAATAATAATAATAAATTAAAGAAATGTAAAGAAAACTAATTTAAATTAAGTTTTCACAAGCATAGGGCCTAAAAATCTAAATGTGGAAATGTTGAATTTGTTATGTTGTTTGCATTCATAGAGAAAATTAAGCTGTAGAAATCTTGATTTGACTATGTTGTAGACTTGTAACCTGTGAGAAACGTTATCGTAGTTTTGTTGAAAGCAAACATAATAATTTACGAATTAATAAAAGTTTGCATTAACATTCATAACATACAGATATATTAGGAATGGCCCTCGAATCCTTAAGAAAAGTCAAGATTTAAGGATTCGAGAAAATAGTGGAGTTTTGAGATTTAAGGATTCGATAAAATAATGGAGTATATACTCAACTCATATATATATATAAAGGGTGGTCAGGCAGCAAATATTTGTATTGGGCGGGCAATACAAAATTACACTCGGGCATGGCCAGATTCAGGCGGGCATTTAATTTTGCAAACAACTTTTACATAGGTCTATTAAATTTCAAATTACAAGTTAAAACAGTCACAAAATGCAAAATGGCCGTTTCCTATTTAATGTTCATTTGATGCGTACTTTTATATTTATATCCTAAAAAATCTGGCTAATAATAATAATAAATTAAAGAAATGTAAAGAAAACTAATTTAAATTAAGTTTTCACAAGCATAGGGCCTAAAAATCTAAATGTGGAAATGTTGAATTTGTTATGTTGTTTGCATTCATAGAGAAAATTAAGCTGTAGAAATCTTGATTTGACTATGTTGTAGACTTGTAACCTGTGAGAAACGTTATCGTAGTTTTGTTGAAAGCAAACATAATAATTTACGAATTAATAAAAAATAATACTTACCTTTGTTTAATTATTAACTATGAGTATTAGTTAAACACTATTTTTTTCAAAGTTTGAATTAGAGGTTAGTACTAACACGGTATTATATATTTACCAAGTTCTTGAGATGCTCGATCGAAATACGGGCATAAAAAAATACTCGCCCGACATTCCAGGATTTTTAGATGCCAGATTTACTGCCTGAAATTTTGAGTGCCCGACGACCTCTTAAAAAAATATATATGTAAAAGTTGAGTCTGCTCCACTATTTTATTATTTAGAATCTCCAATTTACTTTCGAATCTTGAATCTGAATCTTGGAAAAAATTATGAAAATATGAGGAAATATAAATATTAAATATAATGGAATAATAGAAGATAAAAATAGTAACAATATGTTTAACATTCTTTCTTGTAATCTATTCGCTTTAACATTCAGTTAGTGTTAAATTACTGGTCTAGTGCCTGGTTGTCGAGTTAAACCTATAATTATAATATTGGTTCTGAAACACCAATAAGCAGTATTAGACCTCAATACCAAATTTCACTTGAAAAATTGAGTTTTTTTTTTTAAGATTTGATGCTTAAATCCAAAATTATCATGAATCCTTAAATCTCGATGTATTCTAGTGCAACTACCTAATATATGAACGTTAATTTGTAGTGTACAACAGCATATAATGACACATTTTTTTAAATATTAATGTGTATTTTAGCTGTTAATAATTTTACTGTCTAAGCTTCACACATCACTAGTATCAGAGAGTTGCCAGTTTCTATGAAATTAAATATCGAATACCGGTAAAGGCTCATCTCTAGAAACCAACTTTGAAACTTATTTTCTATTTTTTTTAAGAGTTTAATAATACATCTTGGTAATAAATTAGAACAAATCAATCTATAAAATGATCATAAAGGAACAAATGGTAACTTGAGATATTACTCCGTATAAAACTAAAGATCATTCCACATGATATACAAACTCTTCTCAGTAAGCTACTAAGCCAAAGTTCCTATGCTTCATGGAAAACCTGGAATTTTAACATATTTCTTCCAAGCCTTGAAATGTTATCGAATTTCTCATTTTTCCAATTTTTTCCTGGAATCGTCAGGTTATCTTTGAAATTCCTTTGCCCTCCCCCAATTTTTATAAACATGTCAGTAAATCAGGAGGAAACAGGAGTAAGTCAGTAGATGAAATTTCCAAGATATCTGAGAAAATTCATTAGTTGTCTGAATCTCATTATAGCCCTCTTAAATTTTATATCAAGCTAAAGAATCATTCATTAATATAAAACTAGGTTGTATTATTGTCATTTTATGAATCTTATTTTGGTTTTTTAATTTACATAACATAAACTATCATGCACAATATGAACAGTGAGAGTTGGGATATTTAACGTGCACTTTCTAAACCGACTGATTATATCTGCATACAACTTATAAACTAACTTATATCTAGAACAGACACAACATTCAGCTCCTGACCTTCAAACTCATCACTGTGAAAGGGGAAACCCACATTTCACCAATGATTATTCACAAGTGAGTTTATGTTATATTTTAATAACTCGTTGCGTCATTAACTACATTAAAAATAATAGAAGGTGTGGAAAAGTGCAGGTATAGGTGAGATGGGAGCCTGAGTTAAATAAAAGAAAATATATAATAATGCATATTTTGCCGTGATTACTTTATACACTTGTTCTGGAAGAATTGTAGAAAATCCTCGAAATAATTTCTGGATTTTGTGTAGAAACACCCATCTCGATGGTGTAGTTAACTAACACGCTAGTTGTGTTAAGCTAGACTACCGAGGACAGGGAGATCGAGGTTCGAATCTCGGTCGGGTGAACTGGGGATGGTTTTTCCTAAATGATTTTCCACTCTCCATCCACGCAAATGCGGGTCCACTTTCTTTAAATTCAACATTCCCAATTCCTAATTCACTAATACGTTATTAGTACTTAATTTGCCCGAGCGGATAGTACATAATTTTTTTTTAATGTGTAGGAATTCTGTGAGTGTTTTTCTTGAGAGTGTCAGTTTATATTAAAAAGGCTTGTTTTTATTTCCAAATAATTAAAGTTAAATCTCACCAATAAGGGGAAATAATTATTTACTGTAGAATATTTTATGAAAGGCAATTAATCTCAAGTGTTACATAGCCTAAACATTATAAACTAAAGATATATAAAAAATAATAATCTAATGGCTTGAGTAATGTATGAAAGCAGTTAGGAAATACTTTATTTGAGGTATCTAACCTGCACTTTCTGAACCAACTGATTATATCAGCACACGATGATATCTATGAGTGAGAGCAAAAGCTACCAATTTCGCCGAGAAAGGTATTTTCACATACCTTCCAGGGTTATTTTATGCCAAAATCGACGGCTTTACTTCTCTTCTGAAGGAAGTTGTGCTAGGGGTTTTATCACTCAAGAAAGATCTGTCTACCCTGGCTGGGTTTGAACCCAAGAACACCCTGTCCCTGTGGCAAGCACTTTACCTCTACACCATCGAGGTTGAAAAATATTGAAATTTAAATTAGGTAAGGAAGCCAAACTGAAAGGATTGTTATGTTAGGTCTTGATGGAAAGCAAATAAACTTATCTCTTAATTATTTCATGCATTCTAAACAATTCCATCTTTTAGTCACTTTCTCAGTTAAACATGATTTTAAATTTTCTGAAAATATATTCCTTTTTCATACTAAAAAAGACAAAGAAACACAAAAACTAACAGACAGTAAAAATTGGTAGCAGAATGTTTGAAAAGTTTTGAGACATATATGTATAATTAGAAGGCAATAATAATAATAACAATAATAATAATAATAATTAGTGACTTGTTAGAATTTTTAAAATTAGATGCAATGTACACAAAATCAAGAAGACTCTAAAATCCCATAAAGTTTGAATAATTTAAAATATTGAACAGTATTCAAATTATTGTACTTATGAATTAACAGAATTAAATTGGGATTTTAATATAATAATGAATAAAATTGTATTAATTTTAAATCTGCAAATTTAAGAATAAACTTTTTTCTAAAACATGAAGTACGATCTAATGGATATGTGTATAGTTTTCCTCAATACAATAACACAATAACTTAAATACTAAGACTACAGTACTAAAAAGTATGTTGCATGGAATGCAATAGTTGACAAGACCTTCCAGTCAAAATTTTTTCAAAGAATCAGTAACAGAGACATCAAAAGCAAGAAAAATAAAAGTGAAATGTATTATTTAAATAAAAAAAAAACATTCTATTAATTGAGAGTTAATGATTTACACATATTAATTAACATATTAGGATAAATTAAAGCCTTCATTTTTCCAAACAATCTGGAAAAAATTAGGTGAAAGATCATTTTCTTTTGAGTAATCTATTGCAACAGATTTTAATATTGTGTTAATTCTTACTTAGAGATTATTTCTTCACTAATTCACACTTGTGCAAATTAAGAAAATAGTCAATACACGGTAATAAATTATTCAACGTTTAATTTAATAGGCCTAGTAGTATAATCCTAAAAATGATAGCCTGGAATTTTACTATTATAAAATATTGAAATATATTTGTGAATGGTAGGCCCTATAAATTTAAAAAAAAAATCAACCTAATTATCATTATGTTTCAAATTAATAGTAGGCTATGCATTAAAATATGCTAATCGATAAAAGTTGTTTTCTTGTCTAAAATAATGGTTCCAAAGCTCTTGACAAAGTCAATTTTTAAGTAAGCAATAGACTAAACATGTAATATTTTTAATGTACTAAATTTCAAAACCTAATATAATATATGCTACTAGAAAGTATAAAAACACATTAGGCCTACTCTTGATGGTGGAGTATCAAATAATTTTCCTGAATCATATCCAGCCCAATAAAACATAAACATTTGAAGTATAGATATTTTAACAAGAATAATATTGAATTTAGACAAAATGATTTTGTGAAATTTTAATATTCAACTTCAGTTAAACTTGAATGAGTTCAAATTTATTTACTAGGTTACCAATCTTTGTTTAAGTTAAACTACTATATGATTGAATTTGAAATTACAAATTAATAAAAAAAATGACAAAAACCTTTATAATTTTAGTATTGTTTACATTTTAACTTTCAATAACTATTATTACTAGGTATGCAAAACTCAATTCTTCGATACCTCGATTCTTACTGGTATTGAAAGAATTGATAATCGATCTTAATATTTCGATTCTCGATACTTCTGATTCCTAGCTCTCAATGAAAGTACTGACAACCAAGCAAATTGGAAAAATCCAAAATGAGTATTAATCGATTATTTCTATGAGTATAATAGTTTATTTGCTGTTAATTGCTATATAATATTATGGTTCAATTATTGACCCTATTAGGTAAAAATACTTGTGCTTTTAGTTGTTTTTTTGCTATACTATGAAGTTGAATAAATATGTGTATATATTAGGTCGAAAAAATAATGAAATAGGAAATGTTCAAGGATAAAAAATCGAGGTTGAACTTAAGAAACGGAATCGAGAAAAACAGGTATTGTGACATTTCCAACTATTACTATCTAAAACTCATTTAGTTTTTCAAATCAAATTGCTGAACCTATTTTAAGGCACAAAAATGCCAGTAAATTGTAAATTTTACTTCAAAAAATGTATTTCTTACAATCAAATTGTATTATATTTGGGAGAAGGTACAGGAAAGGTAGAAAGAAACATATAAAAGGGAACAAACACAATATGGCTTTTGCAATGAAAAGAAGAACACAGTTCACACTTTACATTGCTGCCATTGGACAAAGAGCTGATGGCTGCCTCTTCAAGAAAATCGATCATTACCGCCAAATTCCCCGACCTAGGTTTCATTTTATCGTAACTCATCAGGAAGTAGTATGAAACGCGCAAAGCCACTTCCTTGAAAAGAAAACCAAAAAACACAAAAGGAAGAAAAGCGAAATTTGTAAAGAATACTAGGACGCTTAGATAGAACATATAAAAAGAATAATATAAAGGACAAACACAGGAAATGGACCAAAATACATAATATATTAATTATTAATATATCTCTATAGCGAAAACCCCTTCTGATAGATTTAAATATGGTAACGAATGAGTTTCTTCAAGAGGCAGCCATTACCTCTTTGTCCAATGGCAGCAATGTAAAGTGTGAACTGTGTTATTCTTTTAACTGCAACAGCCATATTGTGTTTGTACCTTTTATATGTTTCTACCCACCTATCCTTCACCTTCTTTCAAATTATTATAATACAATTACCTCATATAAAGATATATTTCTTACAAACAAGTTACTCTTCTGATCACAGAAGGTAATAATTTTAGAAGAAACTATCATTGTATAGTGATTTAAGTATTTTAAAAAAATTCAGATTCTAATAAAGTTATTCTATACAGTAATCTTATTTTACTTTTCACAAATCAAAGAGCTAGACCATTACAATCATAACATATTTTACAAGATTTTAATAAGAGATTAAAATAACCAAGCTTGAGAGAGATGAACTATTACCAAAAAAAACCCACATTATACAGTGAGAACTCCCTTAATAATCATTTCTTAATAGTGGATTTCTCTTTATAACAGACATTTTAAATTTCCCTAGCAAAATAACCTGGGCTCTTATGGCAAAATACCTTCCGAATAACAGACAAAAATAGCAAACAGCAGTCCATATATTTTACATTATGGGTGTAAGAAATGTGAGTGTCTTGAGTGTAGCATTAGAAGTCACTCTTCCCCCTACTTTCAAAATATTGATTGCTATAACAGCCATGTTATTAATTATATAGGGACTTTACAAAAAATCTTAAGTAGAAATTTATCTCGAGTTTTTTTTTTCTTTTCAAAATGACACAAAAAAAGAGACAAAAAATGTTTTACTTATTTAAATCATAGGTTCCAAAGACTCTACTGCCCAAATAATAAAATGTTAGTTTGTCAAGTGGTTAACCGAAATGTGGACTTAAGGTAAATCACATTAGTGTATAAGTATTTTCAGAGCACGAATTATGATGTTACCTGAATATTTATTGGTAGAATCATAAAAATATAGTATCAGTTCACCTTTAGATTTTTAACTGAATTTCAGTGAAATAAAAATGTATGTTAGCATTAATGTTTTTAACATGATCATTCGAGCTACATTTTCAACTAATTACATAGTATGAATTGTGTATTTTCAGCCACATGAATAGTTTAGATATTTGACCACAGCTTGAGTAAATGCTCTATGATAAGAATTTTAAAAAAAATCAACAATTTTCAACTAATATTATTTTTGTTGTATAGAAAGAATAAATAAACAGCAATAGAAAAAAATAAGACAAACACAAATGTGTTCTATGAAAAGATAAATGCAAGACAAAAAGGATATGGTTGTATCATTTATGTAATCAATTTGTTAATGTCCTCTCGGTTGACCTAAGTTTTGGTTTATCGAAATTCTTCAACAGGGTGTGTTAACAGAATTCCTAATAACAGTAAGCCAACAATACATTTAAATGTTTATACAGCCAACCAGTTAAATAATTTAGTATGCATGTAATAAATATGACTCATACTTAAAATAAAAATTAATAATAATAATAATCATGAATTAACTATGGTTTATTGTAGGGATGTACGAGAACCACTTTTTCAATTCGAGATGATATCGAGATGAGAATATGAAAAAAAATCGAGACACAAGAATGAGACAACATCCTTTGAAAGTACAAAAATGTAAATTATATTTACTATAGTAAATAAATAGTTCATAGAGTGCTAAAGTTCCTTTTGATATTTGGGCTAGCGCTTGCTTTGGATTATCTTTGAGTTTATACAGCACTAAGACGTAACTCATATACATTTTAAATGCAATTAATAAAATAGTGATAGTTACAATGTATATAATTTATAATTTAATTTTGCAGTGTAACATTCTATAACGTCAGAGTTTGATATTGAAAATAATATTAAAACCAAAACCTTTATTAGTAGGGAAAAGTGCGGCCTCTTTTTGGGTCTTTATGGTATTAGAAATAATAAATTCTTGATTTGGTTTGTAAATTTCTTAGGGCAGTTATTTGCTTTTTTATTTTCCTCAAAGTTCTCAAATTTTCGTAAATTTATTTTTTAATTTCGAGATGATGTATAGATATTTTTTTCCTCACTTTAATCGAGATACTTTCGAGTCTCGCACACCCTTAGTTTATAAATGAAAATGTAGAGCTTCATAGATGTTTGGAAAGCAATCATTTATGATTCATAATAATAAACTTCATGAATATTTTATGTTAAAAAAATTACCACAGTTCTTCATTAAATGCATATCAACTTAATTTAATAGATCTAATCAAAGATGTGTTTAATAGAATAACTTCAAATTTAAATAACTTTTGAAAAGAAAAAAATAATATGCACTTTTAATAGAAAATGCCTTTAGTATCTACATCCGCGAAGATTTCCTGACATTAAAATAAATAATAGTATTCACCCAATCAGTTTTAAGCACTTTAAATTATTGGCAAAACACCCTTCCAAGTGTCTAGACTGTTCTTTGAAAAACACAACAACTAACAAAATCTTTTGGTTAAATCTCATTAGTACACACAATCTCTTTAAGAAACATCGTTAACAATAATCAATCCATGAAATTACTAAACAAAAACACCGAAAACACTATGGGAATAGTATAACGTGAAATAGCTACCATTTTAAATACCATATATACAATATATATTTAACATTTTTATCACAACCTTAATCACAAATGTTTTCCTATTTCTTCAAATGCAAGTTGATGGAAGTTGAGCATTCAAAACGATTCACTTGATATTGTAGCTATTGGTTATTTATTTCATCTCCATTATAATGTGATAACGGACAATTTAACTCTCACTGTGTCTTTGCATCTTCTAGGACACATTTAAATAGCTTCGCGCACAGTAAGTTGAAGAAGGCTGTTAAACAAAACAAAGAAAAATACATATTTTATAGTACACAGCCAAATATTTTTTTAGTACGTCGTACTACCCATTTGAGTTATACACTTATGTACTAAGCTAAGGATTCAAGGAGGTGGAAGGTTGAATTTAGAGGAAGTGTACCTGCATTTGCATGGAGGGAAGGAGTGTGAAACCATTTAGGAAAACCACCCTGACCGATTTCGAAAGACAATCTTCCCATCATCCTGAGTCTAGTCTATTGTGAGATTAGAACCTTAGACAGTGCAGCCACAGAAACGGGTCGAAATAATTATTGAATGGCTCTTGGTAAAAAGGTTAGTCTGTATTGGAGCCCAATGGTTTTTGGTAAAGATGAAACGCTCGAATCCTCGATTATTATGGTATTCGAAAGCTTAGCAGAAATCTCAAAAGAAAATCTCGAATACAATTATTTATGAAGACCATGAATTGATATAACAACTTTAAGCAATTGGTAAAAGGAATTGTATAGACTTGTGTGGTTGGGAAGGTAACAAAATTACAAAAAAGGACAAAATTGTATTAACATAATTAATTAATTAAAATATGTTCTCTTTGTTATTCATGACAAATCACCATCATAATCATCAACTGTTTCCATCCTACGACCATGTCAGTTTAGTAAAATGCCTCCATCTTCCTCTATCCTTCCACCATTCTTTCTCCTTTAATTTCTTTCATTCTTCTCCTCTTACTTGTGAACTTTCTGTTATCTGCTTCTTCCACCTCTTTCTTGGCCTCCCTTATGGTCTTTTCCCCACATACTTCATTTCCAACATTTTCTTCGTCAGCCTCTGCTTTCCCATCCTCATTACATGCCCATACCATCTCAGTCTTGCTTCCTCCACTTTCTCATGTACTCCCTGTACCCCAACTCTTTCCCGCATAACTTCATTCCTAATCTTGTTACTCCTCATGACAACTAGCATGCTCTTCACAAGCTTCTTTCCTATGGCCTCCACTTTTCTAGTCTCTCTTATATTCATTGTCCATTGACAAATAGATATGACAAACAAAATATCTTATCTTTTCATTTGGCACCAAGCACTAAACAACCTTTTTAAATTAAATATTAAATATTTTCACTTTAACATGTACATATGTAAAGATTCGGGATTGAAAAAAAATTTAAGATTCAAATTCAATAAATATATATAATCCAACACCTTAGGTCAGTCGGTAGTGTGTTTATGTACAGAGCTAAGGGTCCTGGGTTTGATTCCCGGCATGGCCGAAAAATTTATCATTGGTGAAATGTGGGTTTACCCTTTCACAGCAATGAATTAACAGCTGGGGACTGGATGTTGTGCCTGTCCTAGTCTTAAGTTAAATTATAAGTCATATGAAGTAATGATAGGCCTAGCAAACCGGTAGTGGAAAATATATGGCTTGAATAAAAAACTGACCTAGGCCACAGGTTGAAAAGTTGAATGGACGTAAAAATTCAATAAATATATAATTTGAGTCATCTCTATTCTTGGGGGATTTTCTAAATTGAGTTATTTTTATAGACTGTTCAATGATTGAATATAAAATATAAATGTTTGTAGATGAACACTTTTATATTATTATGACTTACAAAACAAAATGAGAGGCCATCTGTAAAACGTGACCGATTCAGAATACAGCAATACACCACTTGGTAGGCAGTCCACATTTCATGGGAAGGACCTTTTCTGACAGTTAGAGAAGTTACTAGATCTACTTTCATGTATTCATATGCTAGGTCATGTAATCTTCAGCTGTCTCTCTTGATCGATATTATCAATAACTATAAAATAACACTAATAATATTCTAAAATGTTATCCCGTGCTGGCCACAAAAATGTATGTTAGAATTTTATAAAAAATTCTTCTTATGAAAAGTAGACTATATCAAAATCATGAAAGTAGATCATGTAGTGCTAATTAAAAAAAAAATAAGTGTCGATAAATTATGTACAGAATATAAGAAAAATATTCTTTTTTCTTAAGGCTGTTTAACATGCACATTCTAAATTCACATATACTGTCAACAATCACTTACAACTCACTTAACATAGGAGAGTACGCCTAATTCTACATAACTAGTTCTAATGCCTAGTTATTTACTAATGGGGTAGCAGGCTAAACCTTTGTATCGAATTAGTTAAAAGCTTCCATAGCACCATCTGGAATAGCACAAGGGTCCCTTAATACCAGGATCACGATCATCTTAACGTTCGTCTAACTTTAACATAATGTAACGGTTCTCATGTTTTCAAACGGAAGCTATCACTATGCAGTTAACTTAATGTTCACTTAACTTTAGAGTTGTCCTGGGGACAACTTTCACATTAAGTGAATAGTATTGTGTATTCTGGCTAGACTTCATTTTGTGAGCAAGGTTAACACGGCTCTAATACTTCATTTATTTGTTTATGGAATGCAGCCGACTTGTGTATAGTTTGACCACGAGCTCTAAATCATAGCTTCTTGTCATACTTTATTCTGTAAATCCAGTAACCTTCATTTGTAAGTACTTGCAGCCTAATCAATCCTAAATACTTGGGTATCATTTTAGTGAACAATTTGTTATGATGCAATATTTACCTGAAGACTTCACCAGCCACCTGGGTTTGTTTTTCCAATATATGAAAATAAGGTAGAGAGGTATTCCTGAGATTATGAACGCCAAACCAACGCCGACTTCCAATTGGCTGACGTAGCATGGAAGGATGACGAGGAACATGCAGATAACAAAGAAGATGATAGGGAAAATAATGTTCACCTGAAAAAAAATTATTTAAAGATGTTAATTTATTGACGTTTATCTCTTAACATTAAAGTGATATGGGAAGAAACACAAGTCTAGAGAGTTGAAACCTCGCCACATGTAAAGGAGAAACCTAGGTATCCAACCAGGTGTAGGCAACCTGTGGTTAAACTGAATTTCTAAACAGTTTAAAACAGAGGTCCCCAACCTTTTTGTACCTTGGAGCACATTCAAAACTAACGGTAGTGCGGCGGTCACCAATTACTTTTTCAAGGCAAATTTATAGCCGAAAATAATTCATAATAAAAATAGCACACACACACACAAATACATATTATTTAAAAAAATTGTGAGTTTAAAATTTAAAAATTATTTTTAAAATCGTATATAAAATAACGCAAATGGTACACACGCAAAGTTAATTCAAAACCAGTTCAAGCATTTGAAACAATTTTTACCAAACCAAAAGTCAATGTCAATAAATAAATAAAACACGGCTTTATTTTATGGTTTTAACAAGATCAAAATAAATACACAAGGAAATATTTAGCTATTCACAACAATTTTTTAGGTACATTTTAAAAATATATATTTATTCTGGGTCTATTCAGGCAACAAAGCTGGGTAGACCCATGTCAAGATACTTACAAAGGAACTAGGAAGTATTAGGATGTTATTAGTGAGTGTGGGGAGAATGATGGAAGTGGGTAGGCTTTTGAGATTGAGAAAAAAGCAAAACCATTCGGCTTAAAACTATTAGAATGGTAGTTCTGAGTAAAAGTACTATTTGTAAATGAACCGGCAAAGAAAAGAAAGAGGAATGAGAGGGAGGATTGGAAAGAGGGGGGCTTTCAATCACCAACTTCTTGAGAACAGTGTACCTGGAGATAAGCACAACCATGACAGATTAAAATTAATAATCAAAAACTTTTCAGCTGTGGTCAAAAAGTGGCAGGCAGATGAAAAAGGCTGGCAGCCACCATAGCGCCCACGGGCATAGCCTTGGGGTCCCCTAGTTTAAAATATATATTATAGTATTGTATTATTTCATTGTGATGGTTGGAAATCATAGACAAGTATTGTATTTTGTTCTTTGTGTAAATATATATATATATATACACACACACACACACACATAGCCTATTTATTTGCGAGATTTATGGTCAAGAAATTGTGAGAGAGGAATGTGATGTATTCCCATGTAGGTTGGCTAACATGTGTGGTGACGAAATAAATTGTCATCTGTTTCCCATCATGCCCCACCATAATTGACTATCGATAGCCAGTGTTTGTGACCAAGCTGCATTCACTCAAGTAGCAACCTAAAATGAACAAAGTTGTGTTTTTATTCAAGGCGCCCTTACCTTGTTACACACGTAACATACTCCACGGCCTAATCTTATAACTTATATGCTAAATCATGGTGTAGTCAGTCAAGGCAAGGCAGATACCTTTCAAGACAAACAAAATGTACAATCCCTTAAGAAATACTTTAGTCAAAGCTTTGGTGGCCTTAAAGAGGTAGGCTCATACACAAGAACGAGGCTGAGCTAAACCGTGGAGTTGAGTCAAGTTAACTTAATGTTAAGTTAAAAATTCTATCAACTTCACTGCAAATAATTACACCTTCTACTTCACTCTACCTTCAAGTACACGCATATGTTCTAATTAGCTTGGGATAGTGACGGTTGAATTTATAGGAAGTGTACTCAAATTTGTGTGGAAGGAGATTGGAAAACCATCTTGGAAAAACCACCCTCAGTACACCCAACCGGTATTTGAACTCCAATCTCCCTGTTATTGGCAGTCTAATCTAACACAAGAGTGACGCCTTAGATCATGTGGCCACCGACGCTGGTAACGATTTAATTAAAAGTGTTGTCTTGGTTTTTTTTTAAGTTGTTCTTGTGTTAAGTACTTGAAAAAAAAATCAAAGGTAGGATAATTAATAAAAACAATAAATTTCAATGATCTTTTCCAATGAAAGGTTTTAAATAAAACTTATTGGCNAATAAAAACAATAAATTTCAATGATCTTTTCCAATGAAAGGTTTTAAATAAAACTTATTGGCTGACCTTGATGGGCCGTTCAAGGTCAGGCCTCTTGTAGCGCAGCCAGAGGAGACCAGACACCGAGAGTAGAGTGAACAAGGCTTCTACAAAACTCAGGTAGTTGATCAAGACGTAGACATCTTCAATAATCAACAACACCAGTGTTATAATACACTGAAAACCAAAATTAACAAAATCAATCAACACAGTTTAATAGCATGCAAAGCAATTTGTTATTTGTGAGAAAATAAATGATACTGTGGACCACACAGACTTTCTCACTTCTTTATTTAAATTATACTTATAGCTCATAAGTAGAGACATGCAAAAGGTGAGGTTATTTTTAAGGAGAAAAGTGGTGTTATTTTTTTCAAAAAGCGATGATATTATAAGTTGAAAGCGATGTTATTATTTAAGTAAATACGAGTCGAATTAGTATTCGTTAATATTGTGTATTTAACACTTTATTAACATATTCGGAGAAAAATTAAATATAAATAAGCACAAAACATTTCACGCTTAGTAATATCAAACTCGATATCTCAATATCATTACCTTCGAGTACTACAAATAGCAATATCGAAATAATCGATTATCAACTTAGGTTTAGACCAAACAATAATAACATTGAAACATGTTGTCAAAGAAGACTAAACAACTATCAAATAAAGAGAAGGGAATAAAAATTAAGAAAATATAATTTTGCCAAACATGACCGCTCATAGCAGGGTCCATATTTATTAATGTCCTTGCTTAGACCTAGCGTGGAATCTTTTAAAAACTGAAAACAAAGAATTGATCTATTGAAATTTAGGTATCGTAATGTGTAAAAGTAGAAATCGTTATTTTCAATGCTAACCTCAGAAAAAAAAAACTTAAATATCCTGAAAACACTCATATATTCTCGGATCCATTTTATACCCATAAAATAAGTAAAAACGGATACAGATACAGCAGCCCTGATATAGTGCTATCTTCAGTGTTACCATGTTGAAAATTATATTGCATGATGTGTTATTTGCCAAATTACAAAGAAATTGTGCTTATTTAGAAAAAAAAAGCTTAAATTCGTGTGAAAACAGTAGAATTTGTGTAAAAATTCGTTTTATCGCAAATGCGAGTTTTGCATGTACTTTACTCATAAGATATGTAAAACTAAATAATATACAATGTTGCAGATACATAATGGCAAAAGTAGAATTACATTCCACCAAATTAGATAATATAAACAGTTACAGAAACATAATGAGATAAAAAAAAAGTAACATTTATGTTCAAGAGCATAGCAATCAATTTCCCAGATCTAAATTAAAAAATATATATTGGCCAATAGCTTAGAAACTTTTGGTCTGTAAAAATATAGTTCAATTAAAAGTTTTTAATTTTTGGTATTAAATCTTAAATAATTGTGAAGATATAATCAAAATTTTAGATATACGCTGATGTAAAGTACCCTCTATGTAATTTTACTCCCTAAAAAATGAAATGCAACATTTTGTTTATAAGTTAAACAGTACATGGATACCAAGTTTAATAAAAGTCATTAAAGCAGATTTCGAGAGAATTGATTTTTTTCTCTTTTTGCCTTTAACTAAGCTGCCCCTATTTTTAGGCTGGATCTCTAATCCTAAAAACCCCCCGGGGGAACCTTATGAAACATTTAGATAAAAGATTTAAGCTCGTTGGTAAAATGGTTCAATCTCTAGGCTGAGATACACACACAGACAACATCGCAAAAACAACTGTTTTGTTTACAATGAGTCATGAAATTTAAATATCCATCAAAATATTGAATTGAATTTTTTATTTTTATTTTGGCGATTACAATGTTATTTATTTTAGTTAAAATTATTTTTTGGGGGTTAATTATAGTTGGAATACAGTACAATGCTAATTTGACTGTTTGTAACATCATCATCATCATCATCATCATCATCATCAGCTTCCCATCACTGGCCAGGTCTGTTTGAAACATAAGCCTCTTCAATGTATCCTTTCTCCCCACCACCTCTCCTCCATCACAATGACCTGATCTTCTCCTCTCTTCTCCACACTTCACTGCAATCTCTTCGGCTACAACGTTACCTCTACGTATGTCAATATTGGTACATAGTATGTTCTGTAGATAACTCCTTTACACCTACTTGACATATATATGCTCCAAATTATACTTCTCACACTTCCGAAAAAGACCTCTGCTTGCCTTCCTCTCTCACTGATTTCTCTTTTGTTTCTTCCACCTACCTATATTACACCCTCCAGGTATTTAATGCTTTTAACTATCTTAAACTGCCCCTCTCCTACTGTCACCCCAGTCGTGCACCTGTCTCTCTTCCTTGTCCTAATCAGCCTCACACTCGTCCTTACATTAAACCTCATTCCATACCGCTCCACCGCTTGATCCTACACATCCAAATGTTCCTAAACTTCTTTCTCCTCATTTGCCCATGCCGTCATCTCACTCTCCTTACCGTCTCATCCCTCAATCCTTTCGTCTTGCATCCTTCCCATATTCTACATCTGCACACAGAGTCATAGACTTTTTTATAAAGCCATGCATGTGCCTTACCGCAAATATGAGATCTACTATGGACCTTCCTGGTCTGAAGCCATACTGTTCCTACCTCAATCCTCCTTCCACTGTCTCCCTAATTCTTTTCATACACCTTCTCACATTACCTCATAAGGGTGATTCTATTGTAATTTCTACCCTTCTTCCTGTCTCCTTTCTTGAAGATAGGGACTATCAAACCCTTCTTCCAGTCCTCTGGGATCACCTACTTCCATATCACTCTAATCACTTGTTACAGTCACTGCAGTCCCTTCTCTCCTGCTGTTATCACCATCTCCCTCACTTCATCCTCTCCTGGTACCTCTGTCACCCCCCTTCAGGTTAGGTCCCTCACATTTTCTTGGGTAATGTTTGCTTCCACTACTCCTTCCTCCTCCATGTTTGTGTTAGCATTCAGCAAAGTCTTGAAGATACTCTCTTCATTGAAGGTTAACAATTTAAATATTTGAAATATACTCTAACATCAATTCTATTGTTTTTATAATGATTGCATTTTTTACGTTCAGTATTCTTATTAATCAACATGTCAGAGGTGTTTTATTTTTGCACTTGTCCGTGTGTTTATAAAATAAATCAAATATATGATGTATACATATTAAAAACAGTTTTTATTCCTTATTTGTAATATAAATACTGTTGATACTTTTAATTTCATAAAAATTATACCTTACCAAAAAGACTAACGAAGGAACTGGCGTGAACTTGTCAACATTGATAAGTGCTATCGCTGCAGGGAGGTGACCATTACGAGCCCCGACAAAGAACAATCGAGAAGAAGCAAATATGGCACCGTTGAGCGCTCCAAATGTCGAACACGCCACAAAAAATGGCATCGTCCATGACATGACTCCAAGTAGTTTGTCACCAAAAGTCTGCAATCAAAATAAATCACATGAAATGAGTGTTTTAGTAACTGCACCATTTTGAGCAAATAGCTGAATAGCTTTCATGTAATACTACTTATTTATTTGATGTATTTAACATGTACTTTACAAACTAAATGATTATATCAGTACAAGAAAATGTCTATGTGTGATTGCAAAAGGAGCTATTAATTTTGTTGGGAAAGGTATTTTCACATACCTTCCAGGGTTGCCACAATCAACATGGGACTGATGGGCTTACTTCCCCTCTGAAAGAATTTGTGCTACGGATTTTTTATCACTAAAAAAAAATCTGTTGGTCCTAGCTGGGTTTGAGCCCATGAACATCAGGTCCATAAGCGAGAACTTTACCCCAAGACTACCGAGGTCAGATTCAACTTTACTAAGCATACAAGAAATAAAGGATGTACAAAATGTATCTAAGCCTCTACAAAGTGGTTAGGACAGTATTTAAGCCTTCCATTTAGATTCAATATCCGACACCTTAGCTCAGTCAGTAGCGTGCGTGTTTGTCTACTGAACTAAGAGTCAAGGGTTCGATTCCCGGCATGGCCGAAAAATTTATCATTGGTGAAATGTGGGTTTACCCTTTCACAGTGATGAATTAACGGCCAGGGACTGGATGTTATGCCTGTTCTAGTCTTAAGTTAGATTTTAAGGCACATGAAGCTATGGCAGGTCTAGCAAGCCGGTAGTAGAAAATACATGACATGAATAAAAAACTGATCCGGGCCACAGGCTGGAAACAGTAATAGATACATGAATTTAGATTCAATAGACCAAAAACTGCTATAACATTTATGTCACTTATATCCACTCTGGTGCAGACAAATACATCAGTCTTGTGGTGGACATGCAGACAAATACATCAGTCTCGCCTAGCCTAGTTTGCCCCTGACAGGAAGGTTTAGGTTTGAATCCTGGCTGTGTGTACTGAGGTAGTTTCTCCTAAAGTTTCCTACTATACAAGTAAGCGTGGACACATTTCCTCATTCTTATCTCATTGGTGTAAATATGTGAATAGCCCTGGTGGGTAGTAAGATGCCAGCATCCTTACTTCTTTACCGCCCCACCAAAAAACCTACTAAATTTATGTTAATGTCTTGTGATAAGTTCAATAAAAGCTCAACCTGCGCCGTTGGTCAAATAGTTTGATGTGTCACTCTAGCAAAATATTTAAATAGCACTGAAGCAGAGGTCAGGTTTATAATCTCGGTCAGGTGTACTAAGGGTGGGCTTTCATAAATGGTTTCCCCATCTGTCTCCACACACAAATGAGGGTACATTTCCTCTAAAATTGTCCTTCATCCCTACCCAAATAGTGTACATATGTGGAAAGCCTGAATTGGTAGTAAGATGCGGTGCACAAAATATATTTTTTTTAACACTGCGTCTTACTAACCGTTCAGGTTATATGCTTCACAAAACAATTAAATAAATAAAAGAGCAGAAACATTGTCTTGTTAAATATTCTATAATTATTTTATTTATTTAAGTTGAATATTCCTATGCACAAGCACACATAAATGCATTGTGCACATAAATACTCAGAAACACAGCAAATTTAATTAATGTTCTGCTGTGTACAAGGAATATTTGTTTACAAACAAGTAAAAATGAAAAATAAGTTGAGTCTTACCACAGCCACTGCATTTGATGAGAGTATTTCATCCTTGGTGAGAACAACGAAATAAGCGATGTTTGTGAAAACATAGATTATTGTCACTAGAGGCATCGAAATAGAAATAGCTTTGGGTAGGTTCCTGGAAAAAAGTCAGAACAGTAATATTAGCTCCTTTAAACCGAGACTAAATTTACATTTAATTTATGAGATTACGTTGAAAATAATTTTATAATCTATTCCAAACCTTATTCCAGTGATTGACAAACTATAGCCTTTGGGCCAGAACCAGCCCGCCGACTCTTTTTATCAGCGCAGCAAAAGATTTAGCAGACAAACAATGTGTTCATAAAAATAGACTAATAACTAATTAATATAAAGTTAAAATTATTTTGCTTGATATTTATTTTAAGCCCCTACAGCATATGAATACAAAAAAAAAGTTGCCAACCTATGTCTTATTTTTTAAAATTCAAATATATGTTGTTAATTAAAATTTGGACAACTGATGTGAATCGCAGTATATTTTGTAATCTCTTATTCAAGTGTCATTTTTTAATATGAATATATGAATTATGTTTGTGAATGGCTCATACCCAATAACTTGGACAAATATTAAATTCAATATGATTTTTATTTTTTATGCATAAAAAAGTCAGAGTGCATAATCATTAAATATAAGATGAATGCTTTGATTGGTAGGCTATGGTTCAAATCCTGCCAGGATGAAATATGGTTTATCGCCCAAATGGCAGTGTTCCTCTTCTTAAGCAAATATTCTAGTAAATTAAGAGTCTTTCTTCTTGTTCTGTGTCCTTGGATTTAGGTTATGGGAAGTCTGGACTGGCAATATGTTATGTAGGCCTAGTACTAAAAAAAACCACAGCAAAATGATTTGCGAAAAAACTTATCCCCTTTAATTACAAGTGATCACCAATGAAACAAGTTTAAGAACTTACATGTTTTTAAAGTTTGAAAAATGTATGAATTTATTAAAATGATGAATAGCTTGAGCATTTGCAAGAGATGCTGATACACATGAAAAATAAAGAACGAGTGAGAAAACAGATATAAATGTATAAAAATACGACTGGAAAACACTTACTTATAAGGATCTCGCAGTTCTTCTGTTACAAAATTTAAGTAGTTCCTGAAACAAAAAATTAAATATTAGCGTAAAAAAATAATAAATATATTATTAACCAACTATAGATAATAGCGGAAGCAAGACTGAGATGGCATGTAATGAGTATAGAAAAAGAGAGGACGCCAATCAAGTATGTAGGAAAAAGACTGCAAGGGAGGCCAAAAAAAGAGCCGAAAGGAGCAGATAACAAAGAGTGTTCAAGTGAGAGGAGAAGAATGGAAGAAACTAAAGGAGGAATAATGGTGGAAGGCTAGAGGAAGACGAAGGCACTTTACTATAAAGTGACCTGGCCACAGGCTGGAAACAGTTGATGATGATGATTTCTTGTTGACTTCCTTTTAACTAGGGGTATGCAAAGTCCACTTTTGTTTTTATCAAGATGGAGTTAACTAGGGGTATGCAAAGTTCACTTTTGTTTTTATCAAGATGGAGTCAGATCGAATATATGAAATATTTTGAATCTGATCGAAGTTCAAATACTTTACAAAAATTATTTTAATTTAAAAAAACATTTTCCGCATATTTATACAACTTAACACAATAAATATTATGTTGCTATAAAAGAGATTTATTGCAAACATTTACTAATTTTGTACCAAATTAATAAATTACATTACTATTTTAACATGCTATTCAATTACTACCAAAAAAAATGCATCATGGACATTCCATTTGCACTGAAAGGTGACAGGCTTACCTTTTACACTATGGTGAGTCTTATAATAATAATAATAATAATAATAATAATAATAATAATAATAATAATAATAATAATAATAATAATAATAATAATAA
>CABFWB010003919.1:9824-20503 GCA_902151455.1 Timema bartmani
GAGACTATTGCATTTATACTAAAAACTATCAGATATTGTGATGTGTAACGATGGGGAGAATGGATAAAATGTGTTAGCACTCAAAACAGTTAGAGATTAACATGTTTCGGTGAAAATGTTCAGATGATTGAATTGCAAAGAAATAGGATGTATTCGGGCTTAGATTATAGTATTGAAATACTAAAATATCACAGATATAAGGTTAGTTTTTTTTTCACCGGGATACATCTATATGCTAATGGTTTTAGAGATGAGGAAAGTTCTATTTAAAGGAAGTGTACCCGCATTTGTGTGGAGAGAGTGTAAAAACTACCCTCAGTACACCCGACCAAGATTCGAACCTCAATCTCCCAGTCATCAGCCGTCTAGTCTACTGTGAGAGTAGCACCTTATACCATGCAGCCACCGAAGTAATTCCTGAGTTTAAGGACAGAATTCATTACAAAGCGCTTTAGTCTATACGCGAGAGGGAGAAGAAATCTGAAATCTCTGTTATTGTTTTATTTATTTATTTATTCCTGGAAAACTCAGTGGTGTATTGATTCGTTTAACCAAAGGTACCTGGTTCAATTCTCGTGTCCAGGTGTTATTTTTCAACTGTATTTATTTGAATTAAAATTTATTGAGTGATGACTGCATCCTTAACCTATTTTAGTTAGACTCTCCAAACGGGTAGTAAGAAGCGCTGCTAAAAAACAACAACATAATTTCTACCTACATGTAGATTAAGTTAATTTTTAAGGCATCTTCTGATGTATTTCTCCCCGGCTGGGGTGGGAGGTGGGGAGGGCGGACTTGAATTTCCCTTTCTTTCTGAGTCACGCATTAGGAGGTAATATCAGAAAAGTAATTTGTAGCAAGCACTAAATAGTAAACTATTTTCCGAAATGTTGACTTTTTTTTCAAAATATCTTTATGTATTAAAGAAGCTATATGAATCAATAATATTTTGGTCTTTTAACCCAAAATAATTTTATATAATTAGTTAAAAATAATTTTGGGTGTTTTTATCAGGTAGCTTCGTGATATATTTAGGTTAGTCCGTTATCGTATAAATATTGCTATAAAACAGCGCAGTCTTAATTTATGACTATTGTTTTGAAATCAATGTCTTAGTAACTATTTGTAGGCTACAACTGATATGTAGATATTAATATAATGTAAACATTTTTTAAATACAAAATAACAATATTATGAATTATTCCATAAGGTGATGTAGTTAAACTTATTTTCAAAATTTACTGGCATAAATGGTTTCCTAATTTTGTCCTAGACTCGCATCATATAGATAATCTAAGAATGTATCAGTGTATTCACTCGCAATGGTGATCACTATGTGGAATAAGGCATCAATCTCGATTTGAGGGCTTTGAAGGTGACGGTTCTGGGTCTGAATCCAAAATGGATGTAGTAAAATATTTTTAGGTGACCTGGTGGTCTAGGGGTAAGGTGTCAGACTTCTGTGCTGAAGGTCCGGGGTTCAATCCTAGGTCCCGACACAGATTTATCTGATTGCCAAACCCTTCCTTCACCTCTGACAAGATGTGTTTTAATCACAACTTGTGAATGTGAGGAAGGTCCTCCATTTCATCTCACAATCACCCTACCATTGCACATTAACGTAAGTGCGTATAACCCGAACGGGTAGTAAGACGCAGTGATAATAATAAAATATTTTTACAAAAGGATTTTCCACACTCTCTTTCTCTCAACACAAATGTGGGTACATTTCCTCCACCCTCCTTCCTCTTTACCCAATAGTGTAAATATGCCAATAGCTATTACAGATAGTAAGGCGAAGAGCACTGGAAGAACTGTACATTTTACCTTCCTATACTTAACCTATTAGTGTAATTAAATGCAAATAGCCTGGATGGGTAGTAAGCGGTGATGGTGTAATGTGAGTTAGAGGGGGGGGAGGTTGGGTTGGAGAAGGGAAAGAATAGGGAAGGTATTGCATCACCCCTCATCCTCCAAAATAAATGTATAAAGCATTGTCACAATTATATGCTTATTTGGCAGCTATATTGACGAGAGTTTGATTGTAAATGATTACTTATTACTTTGAACAGATTTCGGAAACCCTGTTTTAATGCTCTCAGGATTCAATAATTTCCCTCTTGTGTGATTTGTGAAATTAAATATATTTTATATGTTTATTCAAACACTTATCTTCTAATAAATACATGCGTTTTAATTTGACTCACTTCAAGATGTTTACACCCTCCTCTACCTCTGCCATTAAGTATGTACAGCCCACTTTGGTGGCCACATTGCTTAAGGCATCACTCTCGCAATAGAATGGACTTACAATTGGAGGGGGGGAGATTGGGTTTGTATTTCTAGTTGGGTGTACTAAGGGTATTATTTCCTAAATTGTTTCCCATTCTCCATCCACGTGAATGCGATTACACTTCCTCTAAATTCAACCTTACTCATCTCTAACCCATTAGCGTACATATGCGTATAAACCGAACTGGTAGTAAAAAAAAAAGAAGAAAAATAGTGTAAGTTGCGTATATCTTGAACGGGCAGCAAGATTCCTTGGAATAAATAAATTAATATAACGTTATGTTTTGGCCGTGAGTTAGGGGGTAAAGGAACACGTTTAAA
Source organism: Timema bartmani (assembly GCA_902151455.1). Taxonomy (NCBI): domain Eukaryota; kingdom Metazoa; phylum Arthropoda; class Insecta; order Phasmatodea; family Timematidae; genus Timema; species Timema bartmani. Next base: position 12,438 of record CABFWB010003919.1, read on the forward strand.
CCAACTATCATAAAATTACCATAAAAATCACCTCCAAAAATATCCTAAAATTATCTAATTTTTTTAAAAAATGTGTGAAATAAGGACACATCGAATACAAACACCATTAAATAGCTTTAAGATGCATTGATTATCATTACGTTCTTATTATACTTGATTTCTTCTAAATATCTTTAATAGTTCTTTAGTGTCAGTCTTAAGGTTTCCAATTCACATTTTCTTCTTTACATGGTAGGCTTGAAAGGGATTTTAGGCAGTTCTTTTTTCAGATCGAGATATGAAGTGAATATGTAAATACAGCGAAATCTGGAGGCTATTGGAGCCTCATAGAAAAGGGACATGTTCCACATTCTAAAATGTCCACATCCCAATATTACATTCTTATATCTTTAGGTATTGGAAATATTCCGTTGTGAAATATTCAGCTATGATCTGCAGCCGGCTTTGGTTTCAACACACATGTTTGCACGAAATGTCGCCAACATTTTGGCCCTATCTGTAATGGTTTGCTACACCACATTTGAAATGGATGCCATTTTTGAATAAAACAGAACGAGGTAAACAAAATATATATCTTGCAATACCTTGTAACAGAAATACGTTAAACAGATTAGTTTAAGGTGGGATTGTAGGGGACAATAAATAAGTTAAGTGTTTTTGAAGTTTTTATATCAAAACATTTCTTAGGTAAAAGTAGATAACATAATTTTTCAGTAGAAACATAGTTTAATTTTCTTCACATGTTGGATATCAACATTTCTTGAATATTTCTTAAGGGTGTCCTGGAATTTTAATTTAGCACCACGTGTTACTACACTTTCGGTTTATACTACCTCCAGTTCACCCGAGTGAGATTCGAACCTTGATCCTCCCGTCTTCGCCAGTCTAGCTCAACAATAAACTAGCTCATTAGCTAACTATGCCACCGAGGTGGTTTCCTTGAATTTGATGGCAACTTTTTCTCTTCAATTAAAAAGCTTTTCATGCCGCTAGGATCTTTACAAATATTCAAGAACTGTTAATATCACCATGTGAAAAAAAAATATATCTGTACTGGAACAATATTTTATTTATTTTGGCCAAAAAAAATGTTGCTATAAAAACTGCGAACACACTGGCCTTAACTCGTGTTTCCTACAATCTCACCTTACTAAGGGGGGAAAGAAAACGAATTAAGTTCATATTTTAACGATTTTAATAGCAAAAGAAACCTACTGGCTAAAAAAATAATAAAAAATCACTTCAATAGACACGTTTAGTTTAATATTATCAACATAATAATATCACCAGTTCTAAAATATTTGTCACTGTCATCGCTTAATTCAAACGTACATTTATATCTTAGTTAAAAAAGTTTCTCATCAAATGCTACCATTCTCATGACAATTATTCAATTATCTTTTGATATAACTATGTGAAGAAAATAAAACTAAACGTAATCTATTTAACTACTTACTTACTTACTTTAGGGTTAGTTGTACAAACATCATATTGATTCTTCAACCACAGGATTGCCAATCAGCTTGATCCTAGGTCAAGAGAAGTTTGTGTTGGAACAAAGTTTATTAGGGGTCAAAATTTAAAATTACTAGACCATAGATTTAATCAAATAATCAAGTAAAACAAACATGGCAACACTGTAAAAAGCACTCTATTTGAAAAATATGAGTGTGATATGACCTATATTTATAGATAAGGCTGGCTATGATGGATTAAAACACCATGTTCCTGGTGTCCAGGCTGCCTGATATCTATATATTCATTTTAATAAATTACAATATCGGACACATTCCTTAATAAAAAGTCTATACATAATTTTTAGTGATATTATTCAATATACACAATAAAAGTTACTTAATCTAAACCTAATCTCAATTTTTTTTATTTCTTTTAGATTAAATAAAAGCTAATTTCTTTCCTTTTGCTGCTTTGGATCTCAACCATTCTCTACAATTTCACTGTATGGTTAAAAATACATCATCTTAAGACTCATAATCGACCCTACTATATGTAAAATAAGTCACTTAAAATAAATACAAAACACACATTACTTTTAATAATCACGTGACGCGAACACTTATTAACTATAGCTTTTAATAACGCAATATTTCCCATCAAACAGTTGACGAAAGATAATTGGCTGGTCAAATTGACCAGATATTTGATCTACAATCACCTACTTATTGTTATTGGTTCAAATTAAAAAGATGTCTGAAACACTAACTGGAAGTTATATGCACAAGCTCTTACCTACCCCGTAAGGGAATGGCGTTATTAGATATGTACGTATGTAGTTCTTTGATAATCTGAAAAAAAAACTGACATTCACATTCCCTTCCACCCCACCGAAACGAGAAATAAATAAAAGCTAATACAATCTCGATAAAAAGATTAGGTGTGTGTATGTAAGAATATTCCCACATTATATATCGTTAATATTATATGCGTTTAAATATTTTCTAGTTTTTTAATATTAACTTTATGTGTTACATTGAAACTCCTTTGTAAATCATTTTAGCAACAATAATTTTTTAGGGTATTTACCACAAGATTTAATTATATGTAAAGTAATTTATAGATTTTAGTTTATAAATAAAGTATCCGTTATTAAGTAACAAACAGTAGGAATCTAATGTATCCCTAAAGGTATATATAGAAAGCAACGCCTAGGAGACAAAATACAAAATACTCGATAAAAAAGTTCCAAGTTAAGAAAAAAATTCCGTATGGCTGTGGATTACAGATATATTGACTACAACACTTACTACTCCATTTCTTAGAAGGATCTTTTCTTATATAAAAAATACACTTGACTTCAGTCTCGAACCAACCTCATACCACCCAACTCTCCCTCACCCCACTCCTAATCTCCAACCTTTTAAGTCTTTTTTTTACCCATCCATTCCTTTCCTTCTCCGTTTGCCTACTGTAAGTCTTACAGCCTCACATACATTATCGGCCTCATGACTCCTCTATTTCCTGTGCAGAACTACTTCTTATTCCATCGTATCAAGGCGCCTCTTTAAGAGTCCCAAGTCGTTCCAAACAGTGGTGCCCAAATATTTTGTGGGTGGAAGACGAACTGGGCGTGGTTGGCCAAACATATTTGGTACTTTAATAAGCACACACATTAAAATTATTTAAAAAAAATCAAACATTTTACTATCCTACTTTTACCATTAAATAGTCAAAAAGTAAGAAATAAGATCAATTTTGGTTAGAATATCATGACAAATTTTTTAATTATGTTTCAAATAACTGAGGTGGCATGAGAAAATATATATATAAAAGGACTTATATAAAATAGGCCTATATATATATATATACATACATAAATACACATATATATAATAAATAACACACACACATATATATATATATATATATATATATATATATATATAGTTTGTTATGGCAGATCTTGTTCATTTTTTTAATCTTGATTTTGTTTCGTTACCTTCTCTCTTGTCCTTTGGTTTTTAGGCATAGTTTAGGTTGTAGAGGAATAACACCTGGCTAGGAACCATCTTCACATATAGCCCTTCACTCCCATAAAATGTACAAAGCATCACTTTTACAATAGAATGGACTGCCCACGGCGCGGATATTGGACCTCGGATCTCGTTTGGGTGTACTAAGGTTGTTATTTCCTAAATAGTTTTCTACTCTCCTTCCACGCAAATTATGGGTACACTTCTTATGAATATAACATTCCTAATCTCTTAAACCATTAGCATAATTAGTTCATAAGCGTATAACACGAATTAATAATAATTAGTAAGACGTGGTGATAAGAAAAAAAATAGGTCAAATGGGACACATGTTTGAATAAACTTTTTAAATTGTTTTTATGTGTCCTACTCCCCGCTGTAGTGGGTTTCACATATTACAGTACAACATGTATATATAGGCCTACATGGATGGCTAGAAAAGCCACTTTTAGCACAGGGGGATTTGAATTTGGTCAACCATGTTTCAAAAGCTATTTCTCGAAACCAAGCTATCTTTATCTCTTCCCGCACACAGTTTCAAATGACGATACCCTTCCCCTTTATCGCTGTGTTAGGACTGCCCCAAAAACGTTTATCTTATCATTCGCGCCTCGGGCTGACCCATTCGAAAATAGGAACTAAATTGGATCATTCTGATAAGCTCAGGTTTTAAGCAACTACAGTTAAGGATTTATTAGCTACGGTAGTTTTAGATTTCAGAAATATTTCCCTTTCCACTCTAAAACGATAAATAATCGGTGACCTGATTTTTTGGTCGCATCGTTTAAGGCAGTGTTCCACAAACTTTTTAATTTCACGGCACACTTGACAAGAATAATTTTTTTGCGATACATTGTTTTGTATAGTTAGGTACGTGTCATGGCAGCATAAAATGGATTACTCACCCAGTCCAACGTTGTAAATCAGAATTAACAAGGTATTATTATAAGGTGTTCTATCTTACGACAGGTCCATTCCGTCAGTGAACTTAGACCACCAATGCTCCTCTCTGTCATCTTTCTCATTCGTCAGCTCCCAGAATTTTCTTCTTTCCTTCAAGTCATCTAATATTTGAATCCTCCTTCTTCCTTAGCTCCTCTTTTCCTCAACCTTGCCTTCTATGACGTCACGCAGAAAACAGTTCCTCCTAAGGATGTGTCCGATCCAGTTTGCTTTACACCGAAGAATCACATCCAAAATAGTTATCTTCTCACCCACTCTTCTTAGGACTTATTCATTAGTCACCCTGTTTGTCTAGCAAATTATAGACTAATATTTTCCTGAAGTAGCTTCAAATGTTCCAATATTTAAAGGTTCAAGTTCTTTTTCTGTGCCCGCTTCTTTAACATTTGGAAACATTTCGTTAAAACAATTAGTAGTTTGGGTTGACTATAACGCTAGCTTCACGCGGAAGCTTTTGATTTTGGAAAGCTGCATTAAAAATATTATTAATTACGAGAAAGTAAGAAATTCGAGCGACGCACGACTGTCTCTCATACCAACTTCATTAGTGTTCTTATTGAACAGCTTCGCTTGACGCTTTGTGCTGTTTCCGAACGGCACATCTAACCACTAATGACGGATCAATTGAGGCTTGAGCTACGGTCGGCTGTAATGGGGATTTTTTCTGCCAAGTAATTTTTCACGTTCCCTTCACTCAAATGATGCTACACTATCCCAACATTAAAACTTTCTTCCCTGACATTTTAGCGTTCATCATAGCAGGCCCAATTCAACTCTCGGCTCGCATCTTCCTTTATATGCGTGCGCGCGTGTGAGGTATGGGAGTAAAAGGGAAAAGAAAAGACTTACTACTTGCCGGAAATGTGTGCAGTGCAGTCGTATTTGAATGATAACTCAAAATCCTCCGCGGTGACGATCGGGGACAAAGTGACCAAGTTTCTTGTTGATAACTACAGTATGTTCCTATTAAGACAATAAAGATTTGTGCACAGTGCTTAGCTGTGAAGCCATACGAAAAAGGTCAAAAATGGCCTTTTCAATGTAGTATCTACCCAAACATTGTTTAATATTTCAACAATTTCCAGTATTAGGACCTTTTATTAACACTTTATCTCCATTAGGTTATGTTTAGAAATGATCCACGTGCAATAGTGTTGGTGTAAATTTACGATTTCTAGCCGACGGTATCACAAAGTTGATTGGCATATGATGAACGCTCTTAAAGATGTTCTTTTAAAAATTAAAAATTAATTAATAGCTTTTAGCTAGTCATAGCGTCTCTTTTATACATTAAAACTTAACTAATGCCTTTCAGCTAGTCATAGCGGTTTATCCAGTGACGTGATAGGTTAAGCAAAGTTACAGTAATTTAAATTCATTAAATATTTAATAAAAGATTTGAGGGCGTCTTTAATGAAAGATGTATCATAATATTCTTTCAAATTTGTTTCAAAGTTTGTACTATATACATCTGAAAGGATGCGTTAACAGCTTTTTGAAATAAGAAACTAAATTTAAGACACGGAATAGTATAAAAAATATTTACGAACTGTCCAAGAAACTTTTAAATCAAACGTTGCACACAAAAGTTGATTCATTAGTTACTGTTAGTAAGATAAACACACTTTAGAAATTAAGCTATAAGTTCATACTGTAAGATATTCTGCTATTACTGTACAACTAAATTTTTTAACTGCTTCTTATGTTTAGAATGTCAATACATATATATATATATATACAGTGGAGCGTCGTTAATCCGGATCGATCGGGACCGGGACCCATCCGGATTGCTGAATTGTCCGGATTTTCAAATGTGCTTTCACTAACTGTATACATACGTAATGTATTGACTAGAGGATACATGACGCTCAGGGAGTCTACTGTATTGCAAAATAGAGGCTGAAGGCTTCGAAAAATACAGTACACAAATTATTTTAATAAAGTATATTGAATAAGAACATGTACATTATGTAATTTAGATTAGTAACTCTACAATACTTTTTAGAAAAAAAAATCTACTGTAATTAATGGAAACTTACTGGGTAAAAAAGTCCTTAATTGTTTTTTGTACAAGACTTGACCTGCTCTCACCGCCGATCCGGATTTGCAACGCTCCGGATTTTTGACGTCCGGATTTCCGACACTCTACTGTATATATATATAAAGTAACTTTGAATAATTTTATCATCATTTCACAAATTAGGATTCTCCAGGGTTCTTCCACCAGTGGCTCGTGGTAACAGATTTTGCGGCCCACTGGCTCATAAAAAATATAAAATTAATTCAAGAGAAAAAATAAAAAATACAGATTTTTTTTTTGCATGTTCAACTAATAAAATAAATACGTATTTTACGTTATTTTAGCTCTTTGTGTGAAGAAAAATATCGCGTTTTTATACATATGTACTTTGAACCAGCAAATGACAACTCTTAGTAGGCAAAACAAATCGTGCTACCTCCTGCTATAAAAAATAAAAAATAGAAAAACCCCCCCAGAGAATATACTTCACAAGAAATACTAATCCATATTGTGAATATAAGTGTACAAGAAAGAGCTAATACGAATATTTTAATATTTATTCAATCCCAATATTACCGATACAATATTGCAGCCTGTGAACCAACAAAAGACAAAAACTTTGGCTCTTGGACATAAAAAGTTTGAAGACCACTGCAGTTTATATAATATATTATGACATGCTTTAATTTATCGAAACTGTGCCGTTCCTAACTGTCATTTGATATTGGATGCTATCGATATAGAGTGTCCACCTTCTCTATTATATAAGCAATGCATTCTACTGCAGAATTGAATACAAATTGCATTCTCATTTGTTCGGAAAATGAGCGGACAATGGAAATTGGATGCTATCCAAAAACTTTGTATTCCTATTAGATAGAGAGAGAGAAAAAAGCATCCACTCTGTTTTAAAACGATTTTCTATATAAAAGAATATTTCTAAACGGCACCAACCGAACATGCGGTCCGCGCGATGTAAACACTGGCCAGTGTTTGGATGTCAAAAGCACTGGCCTGGCTGATTACTGTAAAACAAGCATTATTTCATTCCTATCATGGGTCGGCACAGGGTGACACGGTATCACCGCCACTTTATTGGGGGATGAAATTGACAAAAACACTAGGTAAGCAGCCGCTACCACTTTTGGAGAAGTGTTGAAAGCGAATGCAAGCAATTACCATTTGTGGCCTACTTGAATGAGTGACTGCAATTGGTTGCTGGGGAGGGGGATTAGGGAGGAAATGGTGCAGGGGAGCTTTCCCTAAACAACAGCGTGTTACTATAGTGGTTTTCACTTGAATGTTTTGAAATGAGAGGTTGTGGTGTTTCAACTGCGATGGCCATTCTATTGAACGCAATGTTAATTCAAAGGTAGGTAGATATTCTTAAACTACCCATATAATAATGTCAGAGGAGGGGCGAATGTTAAGAAAATTCCGCTTGACGTAAATATCGCCATTTAAATTCTTCTATTCAATTTGTATTATCGCTGATGGAGGAATTTTTTATCAGTGAGCTTAAGTTAAATTTTTAATTGACATGGTGTAATACCGGCACCAGCGGGGAGTCGGACAAAGGTGTCAGTCTTCTT
>CABFWB010003919.1:20578-47758 GCA_902151455.1 Timema bartmani
GGGGGGGGGGGGGGGGGTGACGAGGTAACAGGAGCTCTAATCACGGCCGAGTTGACTGATTCTGGTTATTCCTGAATAATTTCCTTCTTCCTCTCCAACAATTGGCGTACCTTTCCTTTAATTTAAATCTTACTCAGCCCAAGCCCATTAGAGTAATTAATATTTGTATAGGTTTAATGAGTAGTTAGACATAAAGAATGGACATTTTTTCCAAAAAATTGATTTAAATACAAATTTGTGAAAAAAAATTGTGCCCCTCACTAACGTATTTTTAAAATATTCTTTAAATAATGCCACCTAAACTTAAGTATAATTCCCTTAAACAGGTGTCATTTTACTAAATACATTTCAATTAATAATATGACTACAAGTTTTTTTGCATCGCGTTTTTCTACTTATCCAGACTATCCACATCTAAATGCTTTATTAGTGTAGGTATGAGAAAGGTAGAATTCAGAGGAAATGTGCCAGCATTTGCATATCTGTATAGTAGGAAACAACTGGGGAAAAACACCCTCTATACATACAACTAAGATTCGAACTCAGAACTCCCGGTCATCAGCAAGTGAGACTAAAGGAAGTTAAAGTTTATTCCAATGTGGTTTCATAAGCTATTTTCTGGTGAATGTCACATGGATAGGTACTTTCCTTCTTTGCGTCAAACCCTGCAGTAGCCATCTACTAAGAAAATAGATCCGCTTTTTTGTTTGAATGGTTCAAGATACAGTATATTAGTACGCCTCAAGTGCAGCCCGATGCTAAATACAATATTACACCTACCTGTATCAGGATGAAATGGGTCAATTTCATAGTCAGACTTAGTACGCCTCAAGCGCGGCGCAATATCTAAATACAAGACGACACCTGACTATACCAGAATGGAATGGGCCAGTTTAATATTTGACACTGGCCCATTCCATTAGAGTTTAGGTAGGTGTCTTGTATTTAGGGTAGCGCCACACTTTAGGCGTACTAGGCCTGACTATGAAACTGGCCCTTAGCACGTGTCAAGTGCGGCGCTATACTAAATGCAAGATTACACTTACCTGTACCAGAATGTGAAACTGGCCTATTTCATTATAGCTTATGCAGGTTTCGTATTTAGTATAGCACAGCACTTGAGGTGTACTAAGTCTGACCATAAAACTGGACCTAGTGCATCACTCTCACAATACACTGAACCACCGTTGATGGGGAGATTGAGTTTTGAATCCCAGTTTGGTGTTTTGAGGGTAGGTGTTACTTAATGTTTTCCCTTCTATATTTACGCAAATTAGGATACATTTCCTCCACATATGCGTATAACTCAAATAGGTGGTAAGATGAAGTGATAAAAAAATTATTATTGTTTAATAGAAAGAATAAGGATAAAGATATATACATATATATTGCACAGTTAGCTGAAACTTTGTAAGCTACAAGCCGAATGGCGTGGTATTTATTTAAACAATTGTTCTAATATCTACTCCATAGATTAATTCGTTAAATGTGATAGTTACCAATCAACGTAGACTAATATCCAATGCCACTATCATGTTACATTGGATTGCCAGTAAAGGGAATTAGGGGTTCGAATCACGTTCGTGTGTACTTAAGAGGTTTTTTTTCTAAATGGTTTTCCAATATATCTCCACGCAAATGCTGTCACAGATCTTCTTAATTTCTGCCTTTGTCATCTCTATTCTGTTAGATTAGTAAATGTATGCGTACTAACTGAAAGAGTTCTAAGTCCCAAAGAGAAAAAAAAAAGACTAGTAACAAAGATATAGTTTCTGAGTCAGCCTGTATCTGATTTAAAAAGAGCTTTTGACCCGGTCACTTGTTCATAGAATTCTCACCCCTCCTCAAACTGTGATGACATGTACCAGGGGGATATTCTGATTACGCGCGATTTCGACATGATGGGGTTGTTCTTCTCATACGGTTAGATGGGGCCAGAAGAGTGAAGGGTAAGGGGGGATATTGGGGTGTAGTGCCAACATACTCGCCCCCACCCTCACCACCAACTCTCCTACTCACCCTTTTTTGTGTTTTAGCACGTGACCCACAAATAATCATTATTATCCGGGAATAACGTGTTTAGTTGTGGAAGAGAGAAGGATATCCTATATCAGGGATGGCGAAACATTTCCAACCAGTGTGCAACTTAAGGATTATTTTAATTTGACACTAATCTAGTGTGCCACTTAAGAACTAGTTGAACTTTGAACTAATATAGTGTTCCACCTCTTATTTACGTTTTTAAATGAGTATTTAAAAATAAAAACTTTTTTGACTAACGCGTCTTACTAAGTCTACCCTTGAGGGTTATTTTAATATATATAATTCTTCTGTACGTGTGTATGTCACTGAACTCCTCCTAAACGGCTGGACCGATTTTGATGAAATTTTTTGTGTGTGTTTGAGTGGGCCCGTGGATGGTTTAGATTCACAATTGGACCCGGTAGGTGGCGCTGCAATCGGGTTCTAGGATTTTATTTTTATTTTTTAGGAAATTTTTTTTTGGAGGGGGGGGGGATTTTTTAAAGATTTTTTGTAGACTATATCAGAATATGTAACCTCAAAATTTCACCCCCACCACCACCACCCCCACCCCCAATATTTATAATAATGAATATAATATTAATAATTGACCGTTAAAACCTTCAGAAAAGTTCATGAATAATTGAACTTCTGAGTATAATTCATAGTTAATGTTTGTTTTTCGATACAGCTGATATTTGTGGAGTTGTGGGCGAAATTCCAAAAATGAAAAGATGTTTTATTTTGTATGTTGTCTTGACAAACACTGAATTTGTAATATTTGTGTTACTCACTAATTGGAGTTCATTGTGAATTTGTAATTGTGATAATCACATAGTATTTGTTTTATTATCGAAATCAATTATGCCACCCAAACGAAAAGCCAACGTTCGGGCAGAACAACGTCTGTCGGGTCCGCTAGTACACTTATATAATAATTACGTTAACGGTCTTAACGACTAGGAAGGTGATATTTTAAAGGAAGTGTACCAGTATTTGAATGGATGGAGAGTGGAAAACTATTTTGCATAAACCACCCTAAGTACACCCAACTGAGAATCATACCTTGATCTCCCCGCCATCGTTAGGCTAGTCTACTGCGAGAGTAGCGCCTTAGACAACGCGGCCACCGAAGCGGGTCAAAACTTGTTGACTATTATGAAATTTAACAAATAACTCAAATCAAATTGTAAATATTTTAATAATACTTACGTCTTAAAGAAGGAGAATTTGTTAAATTGTTAAAGTGAGTGTCTTAGACAATATTAATTTCAATAAATTGAAGTAGTATCGCCGAACGTAACATCTTCAATGAAAAAAGAAAGACAATACATTGATATATGCTAAAACCAGAAATTTAAATAATTTGTTCTACACTAGTTTGAAACATATGGTTGTATTTTGCTATCCAAGATATTTATTATATTTCATTCATGATTATTTGTCTTCAAAAGCACACGAAATGCACTTAAGTGTGAGCCAAGATGATTTATAACAGTTGAATTAACAAAATTTATTGAGACATGACATTGAATGACATAGCAGTCAAAATATTATTGGTGTTAAAAAATTATACCAAGTTAGGAAAGTTTTATTTTAATGTAATTTTTTTTAAATGTTGGCGCGCAGCGTGCAAACCCAATAGATAGATTTGCCATCTGCCATGACGCAACGAGCTTTGAGTTGACTATGCAAAAATAAATTCATAACTGTGCAATTTTGGGGCTTTTGTTTCTTCATAGCTAACCCTATAATTTTTAGTAAATTACCAAACATAACAAATTGTAGGCAAAGTTTAATGTTGCTTTCATATTGCATAGTAATATTACTTGGATTGTATAAAGATATTACCTACAAAATCGGTTTCACCTAAAATACGTATTTTTACCTAGCATGGAAATTAAAAACTCTAATGTACACTTTAAAATTTTTTTTTACAATATTTTTTAAAAAACTACAAAGGCTACATTTTAATAGAGTTTTGTCTATACTTTTGGTGGGTTTAACTTTTGGTTAGGATCCATAATTTAGTTCAAAAGGTTTTTCGGAAGAAGACACCAATATACATAAAAAAATTGGTTATTTCGACTTTTTTCACCAAGTCTTATTACCCATCTGTATAGGTGAGTTGCAGCCTAGTAATGAAATCGTGTACGAGTTGCGGCCTAATCTTGAAATTGTGTACGAGCTTTGGCCCGGCTTTTTGAGAGACACGTATGAATTGCGGCCCACTCACCTGAGTGAGAGGCATTAGTTGGGTCCACCTAATCAGCCGTATGCTTTCTATCATGCTGTCTTAAATCTCAGATATAAACTATCATCGTCTCAGGTCGATATCTCTTATAATATCCAAACTTCCCCGGTTCTTTTCATTAAATGGTTTTGGAAAAGAAGGTTAGGCTAGGTTAGGTTAGGTTAGGCCAACAGCCCGGTTCACAATTCATACGTGTCTCTAAAAATGTGGGGCAGCAATTCAACTGTCTCTTCAGAGGTAAACAACTCGTGCAGCTACAACTCACTCACAGCCCTACCCATCTGGTTTTTCTCCATTTAATTACAATAATGAAATAAATATGACTAAGGAAGAGTTTAAAGTTTATGGACCCACATATGTGGGTAGGAAGAATGAAAAATCATTTATGAAAAATCACTAAGTACACCCGGCTGGTTTTCAAACCTCAACCTCAACATGATTATCACAATTTCTTTTCCTCGTCACATAGGAAATAAGCGAAACAAAACAGTCAGTCATACTCTATACCATGTTTGGGTTGGAAGAACAGTATAGAAAACTGGTGACCTGGTGGTCTAGGGGTAAGGTGTCAGACTTCTGTGCTAGGGGTCCGGGGTTCAATCCTCGGTCCCGGCACAGATTTATCTGATTGCCAAACCCTTCCTTCACCTCTGACAAGATGTGTATTAATCACAACTTGTGAATGTGTGGAATGCCAGGCCTCCACCGTGGTTCGGATTCCACGTTAAACTGTAGGTCCTCCATTTCATCTCACAATCACCCTGCCATTGCACATTAGCGTAAGTGCGTATAACCCGAACGGGTAGTAAGACGCGGTGCTAATAATAATAATAATAATAATAATAATAGTATAGAAAACTAAATATTTTTTTGCTAAGATTTGATTTTATTGTTTGTGTTATTCTATAGGTATTAATAATATCTATAAGAAGTGACAGCTGCAGATAACATGACTTGATGTGTCCATATATTAAAATTGTTTTAGTTACTTTAGTAACTAACATTTACTGTTTTTCCTACCAAAATCGTACTATAGTTCATTTTTACACACTGTGCTATTCAGAATTTGACCTACATGTTCAAAGCAGCGAACACATGTAACCACGAGCAATTTTGTTACGTCTTGTAACATATCCGTCACTAAAATGACTGTCTTTTATCTCTTTGTACTATGACTACGCTCATCTTTGTAGCTTTTGTTTTTTTGCTATATTTTTTTTCCCCTCCACTTTTAACGTCAACTGTTTTTATTAATCCATTTTCACAAACAGCTTAAAGTGTTTGTGTGTGAATTTAGTTGTTTTGAAATTATTTTTACAGATCCAATTACTTAAGTTTTGAAAATATAATGTATATAATAGGCCTTCCAGAAAATAGAATAGTATTCTTTGTTAATTTTGTTTTCTTTACACCCTTAAAGTAGGAAAAAATAAGTATTTGTAGCAGGCCTACTTTTATTTGACTTTAGACACTTTTTTGTTGTTCTTTTCCTCGTAACCTATGTTGATCCATATATATTTTTTTTTTTGGAACAAGGTCTCACTACCCGTTTGGATTATACGTTTATATACTTTACTTTACATCCATTACTGTGGCCTGGGTCAGTTTTTTATTCAAGCCATATTTTTTACACTATCGGCTTGCTAGGCCTGTCATAGCCTCATATGCCTTATAATCTAGCATCCAGTCCCCCGCCATTAATTTATCAATGTGAAAGGGTAAACCCACATTTCACCAAAGATTTTTTTTTTTAGCCATGCCAGAAATTGAACCTGCGACCCTTAGTTCGGTAGACAGACATGCTACCGACTGAGCTAAGGTATCGGATTCACTTATGCACTAACTACGTTAATTTTCTTAGGGTTTAGAAAGGTTATATTTATTTTTAGGAAGTGTACCCGCATTTGCATTGAAGGAGAGTGGAAAACTATTTGGGGAAAACCACCCTCAGTACACCTGGCCAAGATTCAAACCTTGATCTCTCCGTCATCGTCATTCTACTGTACTGTGAGAGTAGCGCCTTAGACCATGCGGCCACCAAAGTGGGTTATATGTTTATATTATTATTTTTAAAATAAATAACTAGGCATCTATTTGACTATTTATTTGGAAAACAGTATTGATCACATGAGTGTGTTTTGGCTAAGGCTGAGTTTATATTTATGCATAATGCATTAACTAATATCGAATAATATATAGCACATAGTTCGCAAGAAGTTAAAATACATTATTTTCAATGATAGCGTTTATAATCAATACGTAGTAAATAGTGCACAATGCATTAAGTTGATTTAACTTTAAATTCTTATACATAATGCATGGAGTGTAGTATAGCTAATCATTGACTTGGGACGTATCAGCGAATGAGAATGCTAAGAGAGACTATTAATAGCCAATTACACACCAGAATATACAGCAAACGCAAATTTGCTTCAGTGTTTATGTTTGAAATGTCTTTTGGTAGCCATACTTGTTTGTTATTAACAAATGTTCTTTGTTTTAGAGTTAATGACTACGATTATATAAATAATTGAAACCCGCTTCAGTAACCACGTGGTCTAAAGCGCTAATTTCGTGTTGCACTAGACTGCCGAAGACGGGGAGATTGGAGCTCGATTCCGGTCGGGTGCACCGAAGAGGTTTTTTCCTAAATGGTTTTCCAAGCTCCCTCCAAGCAAATGAGGGTGCACTTCCTCTAAACTAAGCCTTCCTTATCCCTAAACCATTATTGTAACTAGTACATAGCCGTATAACCTGAAAAGATAGTAAGACGTGATGCTAAAAAAAATATTGAAAAAAGGGTAAATGTTACATTTTTGTTTGTGTTACTGAGAGATAGTTCTACTAGAGTTTCCATAACAATAATAGAATCAAAACTAAATAGAAATTAAATTTGATTTAATAGCACGGGCAAAACTTAGATTATGATAGTGTATCACGTTTTAAAAGCTATAATTTAACTAACGTAGTGTATCTAGTATACTCTTTATTGAAGTATTATTAGAGGCTTTATCTAGTAGTACAATAGTAACCTGACTTTTTTTTTTAGCATTTTATTCACATACAGTTTTATTTGAATCGAGTCGTGACCACCAGCTTGGAAACCACTGCCAAAGAGGATACAACATTATCGTTGTAGCTGATGTCGGCACTCCCTTTGCCCCAGTACACAGGGTTGCAGACACACTCGATCTGCAGGAGAAGTCGGTTCTTCTGCCGATATCCCAGCATGCAATGTCCCCGACCGACGGGCGTTTCATTAACGTCCGTCCATTGATTGCTTTGGGAGACAGGTTTTGTGATTCTACGTCAATTTTGTGGCCTCCTGAGGGTACATTCTCAGGGTCGAGGAAACAGACTAGACTGCACGACGGTGGTGGCGGCTGTGGCTACTGACCTATACACCTCTGCGGTGTTAACACAATATATTTTTAACATAGGCTTTAAATTATCAAACACAGAGAAACACAATTAATTAACTATGAGCCTACCTTTGCGAATGGTGACTGAGAATACCTGGATTGATGAGATGATGACTGGGGCGCACCAATCTTGTTTCTTGAGCACTTATTAATTATTTTACACGAGAGAGTTTAATTGCTGTGTACCCTGATAGCTAAAAGACGCTCGAACAGTTTTTATCGTTATACTAAGAAAAAGCGCGGGATTTGCGAGCCCATAGCCATTAAAGGAGAAGGGTTAATGCAGTGCTGACACCTAGTGCTAATGAATATAACTGATTACACAAAGAAGAGAGCACAGCTGGCTCAGTAGATATATTCAAACTAAACAACATCTGACAGCGTTTCATAAAGTGCTGGACAAAATGTGGTCCCTATATTTGTTCGATTAATTTTCATTATTATTATTAATTTTTTGGGAGGTGGGTGGGAGTGTCATGGAGATATGAAGCGTCTTACTGGTAGTGGATCAGGTTGAAGTCTGATTCTTCGTAGCATAAATCCTTCTTGAAGCAATTTAAAATATTTTAAATATATGATGGTGTTTTAAGTACTATTCAATTTAGACTATTACATTAAGCCACTTGTGTAAACGTTGAAAGAAAATACAAAAATACTTTATAATTAATCCTTTTTAAGACATATTTTTTTTACCGCTCCAACTCCCAATATCACACACACATACATGAACAAACTCGGTACAACCCTGCACTGGACGTTTAAGGGGGGTACATAGTCTGAAGTCTTGATGAATTCCTTTCGAAGAATGGCTCTTGCACACTCGTCGTATCTACGTAGACGATGGTGAACAGGCTTCGTGACCGTACTTGTGGTTAGAAGGTAAAAACATCAGGTTTGATCGTGACAAGGATCCGGAGGTCCGAATCTTATCCGGGTGAGTGGTTTTCCAACAAATGATTTTCTAATCAATACCCACATAAATGCGGATGCATCTCTACTTAATATCCTCTATGATCTCTTACCATCTATTAGGTCACTTATTGACCCTTGTGCTAAAACATTAAAACTAAAAAAAAAAATAAGACTTCGCCAGTAGGAATTTGTCTGTGATACAGGATATGATTTATTGTATTCATTTAAAATGAGCCTTGATGAATAAAATGATTATTTATTTGGATAAATTAAAAAAAAATATTACAAAAGTGAGCTAAGCAAATGGCTACACTAGAAAATAAGCCAAGCTTCTTCAACTCCGTAGAACAAGCCAAAAAGTCATTATTTATTTACATAGCCCTTTTCACAGATAACTTCTGCAACAATTTCACACATTAGGTGACCTGGTGGTCTAGGGGTAAGGTGTCAGACTTCTGTGCTGAGGGTCCGGGGTTCAATCCTCGGTCCCGGCACAGATTTATCTGATTGCCAAACCCTTCCTTCACCTCTGACAAGATGTGTATTAATCACAATTTGTGAATGTGAGGAATGCCAGGCCTCTACCGTGGTTCGGATTCCACGTTAAACTGTAGGTCCTTCATTTCATCTCACAATCACCCTACCATTACACATTAGCGTAAGTGCGTATAACCCGAACAGGTAATAAGACGCGGTGCTAATAATAATAATAATAATAATTTCACACATTGTTGACTATGTATTATAAAGCACTCTATTAAGTGATAGGTTATTTTATTTTGCCATTCTGACAGTAGTTTATTTTTATTTATTATTATTACTATTATTATTATTATTATCATTATTACATCAAAACTGCTTTCCTTCAGCGAAAAATACAATATTATACATTGATTATTTTACCAGTTAGTTTTTTTTTTAGCAACGCGTCTTACAACCCTTTCGTATTATACGCCATGTACTAGTTACGCCAGTGGCTACAGCGATAAGGAAGGCTATACATTTGAGGAAGTGTATCCGAATTTGCGTGGAGTGGGAGTGGAAAACCATTTTGGAAAAAAACATCCTCAGTACCCCCTTCTACTGATATTCTAAACTAAATCTCCCCGTCATATAGGCAGTTTAGTACATTTCGAGAGTAGCGCCTTAGAACATTCGACCACCGAAGAGGGTATTATCTAGTTAATAAAATAAAGTTGAGACTTAACTAAAACATTTTTCACATCTTTAAAAACTAAATAAGTTTAAAGGACAGTGTTAATTTAATAATGTTTGAGTAAGTGAAATATCACAATGAAATATCTCTGTATATTTGATCAGGAAGGCTTGGTACATGGTCCATGTTTTATAGTGGATGATCATCTGGAACTGTAAATTGGTGTATGTTGAAAAGGTGAGATTTTGAGGTTAAGGTTTATGGTTGTATTTTGGAGCAATGGTACATTATTATTCAATTATTTTGAGCTTCTTCGTAGGCTTTCTCTTAGTAGTTTAGTTAAAGCTCTAAATAACTCGTACGAATATTCAAGGGAGGAGTTTGTAAATGTTTAAAATTAATATTTCAGAAATTCATTGATAATTTTAAATTTTCATATTGTGTTCATATTAATCATCTCAAAAAAGCTTTTAAAACTTTTTTTTTTTTACAAAACAGGCTAAAAGGTTCTGTGAAAGCCACTTTTATAAAACCGGTGTATAATATTTAAATTATACGTCTTTAGCCTTAATTTCGATATGAAGAGAGCTTACTTTTTAAACTAATTCTTTGAAAACACCTTATTATTAATTTTTAATGAAAAAATGAAAATATAACAACACAGATATCAATATATAATTACAGTTAACATACCAAAGAAAAAAATTAGATTATTTATAAGTTTGAAAGTTAGGTTTTGGAAAGGAGCAAGAGGATTTAAATGAATACTTTGCTGATATATTTTTTTTAGCACCGCGTCTTACTACGCATCCGGATTATACGCTTATGTAGTTCTACTAATTAAGCTATCAATTTTAGGAATTAGGGGGCTATATTTATAGGAAGTGTATCCGAATTTGCGTGGAAAACCATTTTGGAAAAGCCACCCTCAGTACACCCAACCGAGATTCAAACCTTTATCTCCCCCTCATGGATAGTGTGGTCTACTGCGAAAGTAGCGTGCTACGCGGCCACCGAAACGGGTTTTACCGATTTAAATAAATAATATATATAAGAGGTTAAAAACTCTTGTTAGAAAACTTAGAATTAAAAATAACTTGCGGTAGTTTGTGTTTTGTGTGTTTGTAAGGTCATAAATCAGGTTGTAGTTGGTCTCTGCTTCTTTCATAAAACATTATATAAAGCTGGTGGTGTTCTGGTAAAACATAAAAATAGCAGCGAGAATTTATTTCGTAGTAAAACACACACGTCCATAGAAACTCAGTTTCTCATCACTTTGAATTAAAAATGTATAAGATTCTCGAAATTGTCTTCAGAAGATGAGCTTACAAAGAGTTGGCGATAAAAGGGTTCATTAAATTGTAAAGCGAACTATATAGCATATATCCAAATATGCTATTTTAAGATAATACTGTAGTTTTAAAAGGTATATATATATATATATATATATAATATACTGCACATATTTAAGGTGACAATGTCTAAGCGTCTTAGTAATAACCCATACAAAAAATAAGTACACTTTATCTTAAAAGTATCTACATTTATTTTTGCTGTTATCACACATAGTATTATTAACTGATACATCTAGCCACGCGCTTAAATATTTCGCTGAATTGCAGATTCAGACAAAGCAAGGATCATCAAGGAGTATAGTACAAACCAAAAACATGAGGGATCAATAACCCTGACTTCTTTTTAGTTTGTTTTTTTGTGTGGCAGCGGCCTTATCTCTTATTTCAGTCTGAAAATATGTGAAAGCTCAGTGAAGTGTCGAAGACCCATGGTCTCGGATTCATAGCCACCTTAAGCAATCCTTTGCCACACAATTAATCCATTGGAATTGAATAGGCAATTAAAACACACTTTTATTTCTTAGGGGGCGGCCAGACTGAGCGAGCGACTAAAATATAAAATAGAACACATTGGTTGTAATGAGAGGTGGCCAGACTGGAGCGAGCGACTAAAATATAAAATAGAACACATTGGTTGTAATGAGAGGTGGCCAGACTGGAGCGAGCGACTAAAATATAAAATAGAACACATTGGTTGTAATGAGAGGTGGCCAGACTGGAGCGAGCGCGCTCTACCCGGTACAGTCTAGTTTACAGGCGCTAGGCAATATTATTGTATGTTGGTTCATCGAGTGCTAGGAAAACTTCTCATTTTGACATTTTTATTACTATCGATAGGTTTAGCACACTTGCTACTAACGGCCTAATTTAATTAGTAAGATCATAAACCATACCTATATATATATATATATAACTGATATGTTAAATTACTTCAACATTATCAAAATAGGCTTTTACAAATAAGAATCACCATTAGCGTGGAGAGAGGATGAGAAAACCACAACAATAAATCACTTGTTAAAACCCCCCTCGGTTCACTGAGCCAAGATTCGGAGCCTCCTCATCAACAACTCACGAGAGCTATCTGCTAATCACTCACTCGCTCGCCAGTCTGGCCACCCAGTCGCTCGCACGCTTGTCAGTCTGGCCGAACCCTTAGTGTGAGCTTATACATATTTCACTTTTAGGTTTCTGTTTAGTTTTTTTTATCTCCTAAGAGGCCTATTTCCGATGTGAAGCCCTCGTTAAGGACTTTTGTGTACCTCCCACCCATTTTTGATGCTTTGTGGCTTATTGAGTAAGATGTGTAATCAGAATCGGTGATCGCGTAGACTAAATGTCAGGCTCATCTCCAATAATAGGGAGGACGGAGTTCAAATCCTGACAGGGTTTACTATGTGTGTTTTTCTTAAACGGTTCCCTTGCCATGAATGCAGACACAATTCTGTTATATTCTACCTTTTACATTCCTACTTTACTAACGCAATTAAAATCCGTTTAGTCCGAATAGGTAAAAATACACGATGTGGAAGTACAAATTAATAATATATTAAAAAAACAAATAATTATTGCGTCAGCTCACAATCGAGCTATACGGACCCAGTGAAAAAGTAGCTCCTCATCTGTCCTTACAAGGCTGAGTTGACCCCTTTTCATAAACACTGCTTCACAAAAAGATCTGTAAGAGCCGAGGCTCAAACCGAGGAACTTTGGATTTCTAACCATAAACTCTGACCACTAGACTACAAAGTGTATTGAAATGAAAGGAATTAATACTCTGCTGATTTTAGAATGCAGCGTAAAACGAATAATATTACGACTTTAATGGCGAACTTAATGTTACCACCTTCTCTTACACATCAACAAAATTTAATATTAAATAATGCCTAATATTTCAACTAAACAAATAAGTAAAGTAACAATAAAAGGCATTAAACTTCTTCGATTATTCCTCGCATGGACTTAACTTAGATTAACTGGGTATTTCTGGGTGCGTTATCTGATAGCACCCATCACATGTGTTTGCTCTATCCATCTTTTGTGGCAAGAAGGACTCGCAGCGAGTATGGAGGAGACCAGTGTCTAAGGAAGTCATTTGTATTGCAAGCCTTGTGTTTTTGGCTGCCTATCCGTCAAAGCGCTCGCTGGTGCCAGAGTGGGATGACTGGTATAACTGGCCCGCGGAACAACAACATACTATAGGCCAGTGGCGTATCGTGACAAGGTTTAGGGGATACTTGGACCTGGGAAATGTTATCAAACACTAGACATTTGATTTGTCAATCACCATTAAACATTAATTTTTTCAAAAAAAGTATGCGGTCTTTAAATCCTTAAATAGCAAAGAATACTTTATAATAGATGATTAGAAAATATTTTAAATTCACAATTGAAAACAAAAATCTGATTTCCATATAGATGTTATTATTATTTTTTATTAGAGGTTTAATCTTAGCAATAATTGATTCTCAAACGATTAATTTACTACTAATTGAATGTGATCTAAAATAACATATTAGTTAAATTTACTGTAGCTACCATTTTTCTTTTCTTTAGAAGTTTAAGAAATAATTTGAACAATATATGAATTAGGAGGGTGGAGGAGTAAATATCTTATGTTTAAGCTTAACATCTTTCCTAATGTTAAAGTACACATATGAGATTAACACATTATAGCCTAACTTCATTTGCCACGAAAGGTAGTAAGCTTACCTCGATGGGTTTCACTATATGATATAGAAACATATTGTAATCCACCAAGCTAAGACTGCTACCTCTCAGGTTAGATGGAGTTTACCGTGATAATTTTGATTTCAATAAAACAAAAAGTGGATTTGATTGAACTTTAGTTTTAAGCCAAGGGTAATTCTAATGGTTAATCTAAGCTTTATAGGGAAGAGAGATTGTTAAAGTAAATGAACCTAGATCAGCTTGGACAGGGTGGCGTAAAATCACAAGTATAAGCCACGTGGCTGTAATTCTAACCCCTCCATCACCAGTAATATAATCTATTGCGAGGTTGGCTTCTTAGAAAACGTGACAGTTTGTGTGTCTTTTCCCTATGAACTAAAGCTATTATTTGAGGGGTTAGGGGACTATTTTTCTATTGATACTTGAACTAGTATTGTATTATTTTATTCTAGCTCATATTGATCTACTTATACTTTAGTATATAAATTATTATTATTATTTTCTATTTTATTTTCTAACTACATCTGGCATTAGCTCCTTAACAAATCCATCCTAAACTTTAACTTAAAACTAATCTAGTTTACTGCATTTACAAAAGGGTCTGTACACGTTATCTTGGTTGTTTATTGGGATGTTCGTGTTGTATAGTTGTGCTGCTTGGTCGCACCGGGTCACTGACTATCACTTGGCCTGAAAGGGCAGCTATGAGGTAGTCAAAATGACTGAGTGTTCCATCCTTGGATACATTTGTCTCCAAATGTTCCAAGGCTATGTGGCTACTGGCGAAAATCCCGCCATCTTACCTGTTGTAGATTTGCTTGCCGGAATATCAGGGCTAGGTCCAGGGCCTATCGCAATTAATAATCCACAGCAAGTTCTTGTTTCCTAGACAAGCCTTCATTTCTTGGCAAGAAACCCCAGGAAATCCATATATGGACCCTTTACCCTGTTTTCTTCCGAGTCCATTTGTTAGTCATGCTGTCCAAGTTATGTTTCATATTTTTCACATCTTTTCTTTCGGTATTATTTTATTCCTTCCTGGCTTTGCCTCCTCTCCACAGTAAAAAAGTCTTATACATTAGTCCTCGGTCAGAGAGGAGCGTGTTGTACGGCCCATGTCTTGTGATATAGTGGACAAGTCCCTGCGTAGGTTGAAGATGTCTCATCTTCAACCTTTCTTGCATATTGGGAGCATATCAAAAGTTAATCTGCCTTTGATTCTACCCGTTACTTTGCCATTCTTCTAGTATTTCTTTAGGTATTTCTTCCGCTGTTGTAGTTCGTACTACTGTTAATTTTTGTACTATTTGTATATAACCTTTCCTCAGCCATTGCAACGCTTCCCTCTTCCCCATTTCTAGGTAGAGTGGACAAACACCCAGTGTTAAGCTATTTGAATCTATAGAAGTTGAGTATGCGCCTGAAATCCTCCGGCGAATACCTATCATATTGCTTGATATTCTTTAATTGAGATTCACATACACATGCTTCGTAGCCCGCTATAGACATTAGTATAGCTTCACAATAACTTTTATTCGTAGACACAGGGAGTTGAAATATCCTCTGTCCTACGCTGATGATTATATTAATCAGTCATCACCCTTTTAGCTTTTTCACATACTTGCTCCATGTGGACTTTGAAATTGCATTTCTCGTTTAGCGTCACACCTAGGTATCTGGTAGTCTTGCTACACCTAATGTTCTTCCCACTAATTTTAAGTAATGGATTTTCTAGATATGAAATGTATAAGTTTTATATGAGGTCTTTACCGGTGCCAGTTTAAGTTTTACTTATTTACACAAGGTAATCAGACTTTCCAGTACCTGGTTGCAGTTACTCTCAAGTTAAATTCTTGATTTACCTTCTACTTATATTATTAGTTCATCTACGAATGCCACAAATACTGCTTTTCTGGGAAGATACTTTATTTATTGTGGGCAATGGTTGTAATGATATGGAATTATACATCCCAGTAGTTTATTATTCACATTTGTATTCAAAATTACGATATTATTAATGAGAGCGAGTAGTAAGATATATTTATGTTAAGTTGTTAAGTTGCAAGGTATGGCGACATCTTTCTACGTCTCTGTTTGAAAAGCCAACTCAGTTTTGTAAACAGAGACGCAGCTGGATGACCACAACTTCTTTTTCTTTTGGAAAGTTTCGAGAAGGAAATGTCGCTAGATATACCTCTTCAAGGTACGTATCTCTTCACTTGCCTTCCTGACGAGTAGCCGTGTAGGTTGAGTCTATGACATATTAATGTATATTCTAAATTTCACGTGTCGGGAATTATCATGCATATAACGCAATAGTCGGGCTCTTATTAAAATCTACAACGTGTGATGTTAAGTTGTTAAGTTGCAAGGTATGGCGACATCTTTCTACGTCTCTGTTTGAAAAGCCAACTCAGTTTTGTAAACAGAGACGCAGCTGGATGACCACAACTTCTTTTTCTTTTGGAAAGTTTCGAGAAGGAAATGTCGCTAGATATACCTCTTCAAGGTACGTATCTCTTCACTTGCCTTCCTGACGAGTAGCCGTGTAGGTTGAGTCTATGACATATTAATGTATATTCTAAATTTCACGTGTCGGGAATTATCATGCATATAACGCAATAGTCGGGCTCTTATTAAAATCTACAACGTGTGAGATATCTATCAAAAAACTGTTTATCTACTAAAAATAAAAAACTATTAAACACCAGAACTTTTGTTTTCTAAATTAAGACATTATCCCTTTTTAATTATTATAATACAGAATAACAAACTTGAAACCAATTCAATAATTATATAAAATATCACACTAATTGTGGCGAACAAACAAATAATATATATCAGGCTAGCTCTTTTTATACGTTACATGGTCAAGGCCAACGTTCCAAAACACCGGTCCACTCCCTCAACCTTGAGGACATCCCTCTGGCAGTTTCTTGCTTAAGGACATCCCCGGACACCTCAAGGTAGCATAGCTGTTCTTACAATATTCTTTTAAGCTTTGATATCATTTCCCAGGACATCTTTTTTCTAAAAGAATTTTGAACAGCGCTGGCCACCACAGATTATCAAAGGCCCCAGAGATGTCCACGAATACCCCCACCGTGTATTTGGCCCGTGATTCATCTATTAACCTCAAAGCGTAGTTGATTGCGTCTTATGTAGACCTACCGTTCATGAACACATACTGCCTTTGGTACATAACATCTACCTATCTACCTTTTTAGAGTCTTGTGCATAATATCTTTTCTTGCAATTTTCCACATGTATTTAAAAGACACATTGACCTGTATGCTTTTGTAATGAGAGGATCCTTGTCTCCTTTACTCAAGTTCACCACCTCATTTTGTTTGCACAAGTTTAGCACTTTTCCTTGTTTTAGATTCTCATTCATAATCTCAGCAACGGATGGCTAGATTTGTTAAGTTTGTTCAATAACTTCCGGCTTAGTGCCATCTGGTCCAAGCGCTTCGTGCTTTTTCAATGTGCTTATGAACTTTTTACCTCTTCCTAAGCTACGAGATCCACATCCTTATTTTTAACTTAGTCGTCAGTCTTAAGTCATTTTATCCTCACGTGGTGTTCGTTTTCATCGTCTTCGGTGTCATGCAGGAGCAATGTCTCGAAGAGAAGCTCTGCGGATTCTTCCTCCATCTGGTTTTCTCAGCGCTGTAATTGAATTTGGGAAACTTATATTTCCAGTCGCTATCTTGAAAGCAGCCCTCCCATGCGTTGTATGTTAGCTGGTCATGCAGGCACTTCTCCCAGTTAGTTTTTTTTACCTCGACCATATTTGTTTCAAATGTGCTCGTATTTATTCTATATAATATATAAAGACGTATATGTTGACCCTTTAGGTCATCACATATTTGGTATGAATTCCTTGCTGGACTACTTGCCTCTACTGAGGCACAGTAGCCGCTACTTCCGCGAAGGATGGTATTGTTTTTGGTCACCTATATAAATCCTATCTTTACACAACTAACCTCTAATTTTCTTTAGTTAACTGCTCAATCTGACCTTCTTGATGATTGTCAGCACCAGGAAGTACAATATTTATTCTAATTGACTCACCTTATTCTCTTTACCCTTCTGTCATACTACCAATAGATCATTAATAAACTCATATGTTTCTTTGATGTACTTCTCCAACCTCGGTGTTCTTGGGGTAAAGTGCTCGCGTAAGGGCCCGATATTCGTGGGTTCAAACTCATCCGGGGTTGACGTATTTTTTCTTGGGCGATAAAAATCTGCAACACAAATTAATTCAGAGGTGAAGTAAAGCCGTCAGTCCCAGGTCAATTGTGGCAGGTAAAAGAACCCTAGAATGCGGCTGAAAATATCTTTCCCAGCAAAATTGGTGGGCCCTTTTGCTCTCAGTCATTGAGATTCTCGTGTGCTGATATAATCAGTCTGTTCAGAAAGTGCACCTCAAATAAGTACAAATAAAATAATTTTTTTGACTTGCTTTCTTCCCCTTTTACCCACGCTACCTTCATTGTTATTATCACATGGTACTAATATATTGGTTGTAGTCATGAGTAAATTTATTAACAGGTTTGGGAGGCTATCGCTTACGTATTTGTGAAATACTCGCATCATTGGGTACGTGGACTAAATGGCGGACTTATTTAGTCTGGTTTGTCAGTGACGAAGAGATCTGGGTTAGAATCCCAGCTGAGTGTAATGAAGGTGATTTTTCCTTAAAGACTTCTCACACTCCCTCCTTGAAAATTAGTGTGGATTTCTTCTAAATTCTAAATTTCTCATGTTTACCGTTTTGGAGTAATTGCGTTTATGTTCATTTTAATTTAGTAAGGAGAATTGATACAGATACTTTTGTAAGGAACGAGCAATATGAAAACTTGATAAGAAAGTTTAATGGAAAAATGGGTTAAATTTTAGAAGAGTAAAGAGAAATTATTATATTAGTCAGTTTAATCAAATAAGTCATTAAGATATGAGAATTATAACAAAATTACAATGCACCAATAAAGGATAAAATTTGAGTTTTAAATTTTTTTAAAAAAACAGTCACATTAGTACTCAAGGAAAACATAAACAAACAGAAATACAGTAATATAATATAATATAATATAATATAATATTTTCTCTTTACTCTTCTAAAATTTAACCCATTTTTCCATTAAACTTTCTTATCAAGTTTTCATATTGCTCGTTCCTTACAAAAGTATCCGTTTTGGAGTAGTTAAATTCGGTTAGTCCAGACTGATATTAAGGTGATGGAATGTAATAATATTATAGTTCTGGTCAGTCTAATGGAAGCTGAGAGGTTATAATATCTCATAGGTCCACTTTTACCAAGTTCTGAAAGTACCAAGAGAGATTTGGTAAGATCGCTAAAGAAACATCCTTTATCTCGCTCTACCTGTTCCGTGTGTTCATTTGAAAACGTCTCACCTAAATACCTAAAATAAAAACTCAGTGTTGAAAAAATATTGGAATTAAAAGTTGTTTGATTAGGAAAGGGGGTGGGGGTAAATTAAATTAATGAAGATGACCTTGGATGGCGTTGTTAAGGTCAAGATAAAGTCACATTAAGGTTACTTTGATTTTTTTTAAATGAAATCGCCTATTTTTTTTATTGCGTATTCTTGCAGCTCATGTTGTGGAATTTTCAAAATGGTGGTGTCAAGGTTTTTCAATTAAAAATTATCATGAGATACAAGCCTCACAAGCAACACAGGTCTTAAGGAGTGCGCAGATGCCAGATCTTATCCTCTCGAGAAAAGATATAGACAGTTTTTATATTCGAAACTTATCACTTCACATAAAGTTTGAGCACTTTTGGGCAAGGCATTTGAAGTTAAGTTAATATAAATAATTGTGTATTATTATGTTTATTATTACTACCACATTAAGTCCGCCTTAAATATACACTGTGTACAAACACCTGTATGACATGTGGAACTGAAGATGGTTTTTAACGTCAGATAAAAAAATGGTTTTCTCCAGTGGTGTGTACGTAAATTTAGCAGTGTCGCAATGCACGGCCGTAGCCACCCCAAAGTTGAAGGGGGATGGGGTGTCCCAACTACCGGAGGTGAACAAATTTCACAAATATAAATGTCCCTAGAAGATATTTGGAGCATTTTTTTAAAACCAGTAATGGTTACTAAGGCAGAGACTACTTAGCGCACTTCCCCTAAAATTCCAAGAATTCACGTAGAGCACAGCAAATGTCATCAGAATCTATTGATTCATGGTACGAAAAAAGTTTTAACATAATATTAATATAAAATCAATTAGTTAACTTGAAATTTCATAGTAAAAAAACCTGACAAAAATATTTTAGATATATTTAACAAAATAACATAATAATACTTGGCTTGGCATAGTGAAATTTAATATTTTTCCACAAAAAGCAGTGATGGAACGCCGTTTCCGCATGTTCCCACTCTATTACACCCCTGGTTTTATCCTATTTTATCCGTGCGAATATGTGTGGACTTAATTAAACAATTACCTAATTCATACCAATTTTATTAGATTTTTTATGATATATAAAGTCGTTTACAACCTTAGTTTAACTTTCGATAAAAAAATACAATAAATCATATCATTTCAGTAGTTATTGTGTCATTTACTGAGCTAAGGGTCCTGGCTTCTATTCCCGGCATGTCCTAAAAATTAATCATAGGGGAAATGTGGTTTTACCCTTTCATGATGATTCATTTTAGGCTGGTTTATGGATGTTGTGTCTGTTCTAAATATAAGACGTTGATCATTACTTTTACTAGACACTATAACATATCTTTCCCACACTATAACGAGACTTATGAAGTGATATATTTGGAAACTTATCAAACTGAGTGAGACACATTGTTAATTTTCATATTTTATAGAAAATAAGTTATTTAAAATTGTATTTGATAGTTTTTATTGCTTTCACTAGATGCATTGGTGAATGCTATATTATATAGTAAGCTTCTTCCATATAAAAAAACTATATTAGTTTTTAAACTACAAATAGGCAACTATGCTAGGTATAAAAAGGATAGCGCTAGTGGGAAACCATCGAGTTAGAAATAGATGGTACTTATGTATAAGACCCTGTACTGTTTAAGAGTAGAACGGCTTATATTCGAAGTCCACATTCAGCGCTGTGCGTCAATAAAACGAGTTCAACTGTGGACGTTTCCATTGCAATCCACATTAAGGGTTATATTTAAAAAAATAGAGAACTATTATATACAGTACATATTATTATTAAAATAATTTCATAAACTTTATATATATATACTCGCTTTGCCTGTTGGGGGATACGCCCCCAAACCCCCAGTGAGTTTTCTTTGCGAGTGGATGTAAACTAATGTAATTCCAGAGACGATTTTTGATAAGTCTTACCGTTTAGCCACACGAGACCTCCAAAGAAAGGTCCGCACCGACTTTTAAGTTGCTCCACCATTTTGATTTTTTTTCGGGGGTCAGAAATGATTATTTTTAACTTTTTGTAATTTTCCCGTCGGTTACAGGCTAGAAGCTATAAGTTTGCCAAATTTCAAGTTTCTAGCTCATCTGGAAGTGGGTGAACAATAATGTCAGTGAGTGAGTCAGCCGTGTGGATTTATAGTAGTATAATGGTATATCTATATATACAAAATTTGGCATCAATTGATATTCATCTTGAAGTAAAAGAACGTAAAAAAAGTTTACCCTGTTTAGTTGTTTGTGTGTGTATGTATATGTGTATGTATGTATATGTGTGTATATGTATATGTGTATGTATGTATATATGCGTGTATGTATGTATGTGTGCGCTACAGATCACACATTGAAATATTTATTATTATTTAGCACCGCGTCTTACTACCCGTTCGGGTTATACGCTTAAGTACTAATTACGCTAATGGATTAGGAATTGGGAAGGTTTAATTTAGAGGAAGTAAACCCGCATTTGCGTAGAGGGAGAATGGAAAACCATTTAGGAAAAATCACCCCCAGTTCACCCGATCGAGATTCGAACCTCGATCTCCCCGTCCTCGGCAGTCGAGCTCAACACGACTAGCGCGTTAGCCAACTACGCCACCGAGGCTGGTCACATTGAAATAATTTTAGCCCAATATGTTTATAATATCAGAAGAAACCCTTATTGTAATTAATCCCGGTTATATGATCCAAAATAGATTTTTAAAAATTAAAATGTAGTTTGACACCAGAAAGATACCAAAAATATGCGTGTGGACTTTTGGTTTGGCCAAAGTCAATGTCAATGGACTAGAGCCAGATGTTCTAACAGTTCAACTAAACCTTTCATTTTCCTAGACTTTTTTTAAGTGCTTGAAAAATTACAATAATAATAATAAAAAAAACTAAAAGTACATCTGAGTAGACACAATTTTTTTTAAGAACATAAATCGCAGCCCATGTTGTAAATACGACGCCATGCGTCGTTCTGCACCTGTCCCCCTAGCCGTTCCTGTTCCTGTGTTGTCTCGGGGTAACTGATGGTGACCATGAATCATTGTCTGGTATTCTGGGGGTTGGGAGGAGGTATGGGAGGCCTGCTATCTACCTCCTTGGCTTGCATGTAGTCCTACAGCAAAAGACAAACCGCTGTAACATTGTCCAGCTATCCTCTCAAATATTACTACTCCAGCCCAACTAGTTAAGGACACATGCTTCATCAAATGAGCTTCATTTTCACATTTAAATTTATTAAAATATAATTTGAAACGTATTAAAATAAAACTAGCAACTCACATTAGTACAAAACTATATTATTTTTAAAATGACGTTGAAATAAATATATCACCACAATCTTTAAGATAAGAAACTATCACAGACACAATTTTTTCTTTTTTTTAGATACTTAGTATTTTAATTAAAATTTAAAACTCTTGTTTTTATTATAAATATTTTTGGTTATGAGTACCATTATTCCAGACAACTATGATTATTAATTTTTTATTTTAATATTTATAAATAATAAACCTCAATAAATAATTACCAGCTTTGGTGGCCGAATACTCTAAGGCGTCACTCTCGCAATAAATTGGACTGCCGATGATGGAGAGATTGAGGTTCGAATCTCGGTTGGATGTATTGAGGGTACTTTTTCCAAAATGGTGCACCAATCTCCCTCCACGCAATTGTGGGTACACTTCGTATAAATATAGCCTTCCTGATCCCTAAAACTATTAGCATAATTAGTACATAAGTGTATAACCCAAATGGGTAGTAAGATGTAGTGCTAAAAAAAGAAAAAATCAATCAAGAAAACTTATCTATGATGAGCAATTAAAATTTTTAAATTCTTTGTAGCTAAAAAAAAGGCATTCTAGTAAGCCCTACTGTGCTTGCTAACTTTATTTTATTATTATTAAGTTTAACGCCATGGTTATTTTCAAACTAATTAGAGGATTGGTAGAAGTAGTTTTAGAGAAATGCAACCGCATAAGTCTAAAAAACAGTTTGGGAAAACAACTATGAAAAATCACATGTAGAAACCCAAGCCCAGCGCACCCAGCCAAGATTTGAACCTCGAACTCACCAGCTATCCAGTCTATTATGAGAATGACACCACAGACCATGTGACCATCATTGGAGGTAGTAGCTATTTTAAATTTTGGGTTGGCCATATATTCAACACATTAAAACATTACTTAAAAAAATATTGATACAATTAACACAAGGCCTATTAATAATTAAACTGGAGCTGAAAGTGAGGAAGATAATCGTAAGAAAATGCATCAAAGTTTGCCAATACATAAGTTTATTTTATTTTTAATAACTAAAGTGATTAAAGATAAAAATAAACTATAAGGTTATTCTATCGATAACTACCAGTGCCCTTTCAGAGTATCATTTTGATGATATTATTTGATTGGACGCATTTTTAAACTCGACTGAAAAATAAAAGGACTTTTAAATCCATGCTTTTGTTTATAAAACCGAGGCAAATAACAAAAGAAATAAGTGGTCTGGAAAAGCACTGTCCTCACGAACATGTATTAATTACACCACTCCGACTTCTCTAATAAATGCTGACTTTTATATAAAGTCCTTGCGGTCCATTTGGGTCCGTTTTGAAATCTCGTTAAAACACATCTCTTTGTTTAGGATATTTAAAACAGTGGCTAGTCAGTGTTAGCCTGAGGGGATACGTAAGGTAGGAGTAAAAAGAGTATGAGGGGAGGAGGGGTTATGGAGTTAACTTCATTAGAAAACAAGCCAAAAAAAAAAACGCACAAAGATATTCAGAGCTGAAATAAGACAATTTAGCTATTTTTAAAAATGAAACAGATGAACTCTAATGTGATAAAAGTGAATAAATACAGTGCTATGATATTATTTTATAGCTTAAGTTTAAGATATAAATATATAAATAAATTGTAATTAAATTCTTTAGTGAAATTAATGAAACGTTAGTAGTCGTTTAAAAGTACGGAATTGTCTTTATTCAAAAGAGTAGACTGTTACTTTGTTTTAATGAACATTTTCGTTTGAACAGTACTGCTTTAAATTAAGAAAGTTAGTGTCAATATTTATATATTTACTCAAACATATTGTAACGATACTGATTTGGACCGCTCTCATATATTTAAAAAGTCATGGATGAATGTTTTTTCCTTCAACAAACTACCTTTTTAGACGTCATCCATGGAGAATCACGCGCTTTTCAGAAATAATGTAGAAGAATTGCACCATTAAAACTTATTTTTTATTTCAAAATCTAACTCCGTAGTATTTACCAAACAAGCAAGAGACGTTAGTTCCATGTACCCAATAGGAAGCTAGCCTTCAATACACCTGTCGCATATACACTTTCGATTTGTTGGTTTTGACACTGGTCACGAGAGGTCCAAGGGGCAAGGGGTATGTCATATATAAGCTGTTTGTGCGTAATGAACACACCGAGTGCGGGCGACATAAACAGAAAGTAGTCACATAAATCTATAGAACGTGTAATATCAAGACAGTACATAATCTGTAGCTCAAGTAGAACTTTATAATTTTACATATTATATCTTTGTACCGAAGATAAAATCACTTCAATAAATCGTGTGCAACATTAACAGTTGTATTTATTCAAGAAAATATCATAATAATTGGAACTCGATCACGGGGCTATAAATACCAATTATATCACAAAATAAACCATAACGTTTCAATTGACGCCCAATCGCGGGTTCAAACAAACAGTAACGTAATAATTGGCGCTTGATAACGGGGCTATAATATCCAATTATCTCACAATCCATTCAAGAAAGTTGTAATTGGCTCCCAATCGCGGGACAGTTATATCTCAAATAAACCGTATCATTTTAATTGGCGCTCGATCACGGGGCTATAAAAACCATTTATTCTTCAATAATAACGAAACTTTATAATATATGAATGAAGTTGTTGATGTTTTCTTAAATAAAATATTTTATAACATGTTCAAGTCAAATGTTACGTATAATAGCCAATTTTAATTTAGGATACCTATTGGGTGCTCTCTCACATAATGGATACTCGCAAGCTTAATTTAAGGGTTGGGGAAAAAAGGAAAGTTAGGGTGTAAATTCAAGTAAGAAGAACCGTGCTTGGAACGCCCTGTATCTATAAATCTCTATTCAGCCTTATATCCATCCTTCCCTTCAACCAACCATCCATGTACCCCTACATCCACGTATCCACACATCTATGCATCCATCCATCCATCCATCCATCCATCCATCCATCCATCCATCACATCCATCCATCTATCTTACCCTCCAATCATACATCAATGCATCCGACTATCCGCCCATTTGTTTAGCCAGCCATCAATTCTAGATCTTTTTAAAATTTAAATTAGTTTGAAAATTATTTCCAATGTAAATTATTTTAAACTTAACTTACATGTTCAGTTATTGTTTTTATTTGCAAAAATAATAATGGTAATTTTAGTTTAGTATTTTAATTAATTTAATTACTAAGCTAAAATTATAATGATGATAATAATAATTATTATTATCATGCAATACAGTTCATTTGGAATGTGTCTGATAATCTGAAATAATATATTTAAAGATTTTACTTAGATATAGATTTGAACCATGGAGCTTGAATTTACTCCTGTATCATTTGTTCTCATATAAAATACTACTACTACTACTACTACTACTACTACTACTACTACTACTACTACCGCGACTACTACTACTACTACTACTACTACTACTACTACTACTACTACTACTGCTGCTACTACTACTACTACTACTACTACTACTACTGCTGCTGCTACTACTACTACTACTACTAGTACTACTACTACTAATACTAGTACTACTAGTACTACTATTACTACCACTACTACTACTACTACTACTACTACTACTACTACTACTACTAAATACCATTCAATTAAAAGGAAAAGGAGTCCTCCTTGTTTACTTACATAGGGCTCATATAAATATAGTAGGATCACTACGTAAATGTAAACCCGGAAAACACATGGAATTCTTGGTCTCTAGAAAAAACAGGGTAGACACAGAATATTTCGGAAAAAAAACTAGTAAAAAGCACTTTAATATTAGGGAATTTAGAAAGTATAACTGAGATCATTATATTAAAGGAATTATTATTGAACAGAAAGCAAACTATAGAACTAGGCCTGCTGATTTGAACACGTCATGACTTAGTCCCCTTACACCCCACCTTCCCTTATCCATCGAACCACACGTGGCGTAGTTTCACAGTACATTATAAATTATCCCGTGTTGTATATTGAGCATGTCAGGTTCCATCTTGAACGTTCTCGATACGTGTGTGTGTTAGTTAAAAGTGGGTGATGGATAATATACAGTGTATATAATATATATTTTTAGTTTATGACATACTTGACCATGAGAGATGTAGTATTTAGGTCGCCGAGTATATAGAGATGTGAGACGGAATATTTTCCCTATATTTTTTCCGAAAAACTTTCAATTATTATTTCTGTAAAATTATCTTAACTGATTAAGGGCCGGTCTTATGACTCCTGGATAAATATTAATCTTGTATATAAATATTTCTATCTGGTTGATAAGTTAAAAGTGCGTCTTGTAACTGTTTATTTGCCAAATAAAATGTATTTATCCATCACATTTTTATCGGGAGGTTCAAGTACCTGATACATTTGATCTGAAAGTTAAAATGGCTGTTGCCATAGTGACGCGTTGTTTTTAATGAGGTTTCGCCTATCAGAATCTGTTTTTAGGTTAAAATCTTGGTTCGCGTGTTAAGTAAGCACAGGCCCAGGTTCTAGCTATATATAAATTTAGAACATTTAATTCACACTTTTACAAAAAATGACAAGCTATTTGTAGAGTTGTATAAGAACAAATTATTTAAATGTGAGTACAGTAAATGAAATTTTGTAAACGTTGTACC
>CABFWB010003919.1:48179-68875 GCA_902151455.1 Timema bartmani
AATTTAGTGCGCTAATTTTGCAGTTTTTATAGCATAAACATTTTTTGAACAAAATAAATCAAATTTTTCTTCTATAGAAACATGTAGTTTAGTTTTATGCACGTGCTAATCTCAACAGTTTTTGAATATCTGGCATGAGCATGGCGGCATTTGGTGACAAACTTTTTAAATTAAGAGAAAAAGTTGTCATTAAATTATAGGACCCCCTTGACAGATATTCAAGGACTGTTGAGATTAGCATGTGCAGAAAACTAAACTATATGTTTCTATAGAAGAAAAATTTGATTTATTTTGGCCAAAAATGTTCATGCTGTAAAAACTTCAAAAATACTTCCCTAAACTCACGCTCACTAGCACCCCATCTTAACTCCTCCACCGGAAGCCGTCACTGCAGAAAATTTTCCTATTCAAAATTTCCCGGAAAATTTTCATCTCTACGAGTATGTAGACTTTTATCCACAGGTTGGGGGCTGTCTACACATCACACCCGTAATGAGATGATATTTTAATGATAGTGATGACTGATTATAGTGTAGAGCCAGTGGAAATCTTAAACTTAACTTAAGATTAATTAACTAGAACATAATGACCATATGAACAGTTCCCCTTTTCGAGAAAAATATATTTATGATACCACCTTGAATCGAACCCGGGACCTTTAGTTTGGTAGCCAGTTGCGCTGACCACTAGCCCAAGAGATTGGTCTATTTTCTTCTGTTAGGGTGCCAGGTAGTTACGTATAAAACTCAAGTCTATGATTAGGTTGTTTTAACATATTAAGGGTACAGGGGAAAATGGGGGAAGTCAAATTTTAACTCAGATTGAATTAATGTTTCCATCTGTTAAACAATCACTAGGCCTTTCTAATGCACTCCAAACAATGATTAAAACACGCCTCTGTCAAACTTTTGTCGATTAAAAAAGTTTTTGCTTGGGTCATTATTAGATTTAAAATATAGAAATTGTTGTTTTTGAAAGTTTTTGTGATGTGATTTTACCCTTAATTCCCCAGTACCCTTGTTATGAAATTTATTAATGTACTTGGTTTTATTTAATTTCTTAATTTACTGTGGTTAACACAATCCCAATTTTCTGTAGATAATTTACGATAGCAACTGATTTGTTGTGATTAGTTCTCCTCCGTATCAATTGACTGCCGAAAAATGAGTGATTAATTCTCCTTCGTGCTGGTTGACTGCTGAAAAATGAGTCGTGGTGATTAATTAGTTCACCTTCGTATTTTTTGACTTCAAAGAAGCATGTGTCCCTTCTAGCTCAACACGTGAAGTAACTTCAAAGAAGCATGTGTCCCTTCTAGCTCAACACGTGGAGTGGATTGCTACCCCATAGGTCCTCAAGAGAGGGTACACCAGGGCCAACCCATCCATTAGGCGAAGGGCACAAATGCCCTATTCTATGAAGAAAAAAAAAGTGTTTAAAAATACATTATTTAAATTAAATTAGATAATTATTATTTATAAATAAAAAAAAACACCTAAATGTGTTATCTAAAACCGAAAGTATATTTTAAATATATGGTACGGGGCATTGCATTGACTTTCTCGCTCCTTTGCCTAAAAATCAAGATATTTACTTAAAACTCGTAAGATATGTGAAACAAAATAATAAACATTGTTAAATAAACGTAGGCGAAAAAAGTGCACCACACTTGAACAAATCACATAAATGAAATAATATACACTGTTACAGAAACACACTGAGATAATAGGAACATCTCGGTACACGAAAAAGCATAGCGATCATCTTCTCATTTCCCAGAATGCCTTTTAAGAAAAATATTTGATTTAAAAGTTTTTATTTTTAGTAGTCCAACAAATTTTCAATTATTGTAAGTTATTTCTTATCTCAAAGGTTCACGTGGATATGTAATCTAGATTGGAGATATCCCCTTGTGTAACGTACCCTATACGTCATTTTCAGATGTGTGCCATTTTGTTTATGATATTAAACCGGGCTTTGATAAAGAGTTTTAATAAAAATCGTTTGAGTCAATCTCGAGAAAACTCGCTCTTTTTTCTCTTTTCGTCCTTAAGTAAACCACCCTTAATTTTATATATAATTCCAAAAACTTTTGGGGAGCCTTATGAAAACCCTAGACACCGAGTTAAGCCTGATGGGTAAAATGGTTTTAGCTTTAGGCCGAGACAGACAGAGAGACACAAAGAAACACAAAGAAACACAAAGAGAGACAAAGAGAGACAGAGAGAGACAGAGAGAGACAGAGACAGAGAGAGACAGAGAGAGACAGAGAGACAGAGAGACAGAGAGAGATAGAGAGAAACAGAAAGAGACAGAGAGAGATGGATGGATAGAGATGGATAAAGAGAGACGGAGAGAGAAAAACAGAGAAAGAAACAGCGAGAGAGAGAAACAGAGAAAGAGAAACAGAGAAAGAAACAGTGAGAAAGAGAGAGAAACAGTGAGAGAGAGAGACAGTGAGAGAGAAAAAGAGGCAGCGAAAGGGACAGTGACATCACCAATACCACTTTATCGGGTTCAGGGGGGGTCATGAAACGTCAACATACTCGTAAACATTGAATTTGATTTTTTCGACGATCACAATACTTCT
The DNA here is from genome assembly GCA_902151455.1 of Timema bartmani. Lineage (NCBI taxonomy): Eukaryota > Metazoa > Arthropoda > Insecta > Phasmatodea > Timematidae > Timema > Timema bartmani. Next base: position 50,770 of record CABFWB010003919.1, read on the forward strand.
TTCTTTGAGGGGTCCCGAGAAAGTAAATAGTTTGATTAACAACATAATAACTTCTATGATTTTATGGCATTTGGGGTCGCTTTGTCGTCAAATTACATTTATATTTGATTAAAAACTTCCGAAAATATTAAGAGAAAGCGAAGAAGGTATCATCTTTTTCCACAAATTGACCAAGCGGAGTGGGATGTGGGTCATCACCACTTAATTAATTTCTCGCTATCTTACAGGTAAAGAAAGTATGGTGATCGTCAAAAAAATTGACCTCGTGATTTTGACGAATCTCGACGTTTCATGACCCCCCTGAATCCGAAAAAGTTGTTTTTGAATTTCCGTCTGTCTGTACCTCCAACTAGAGCTTAAACTATTTTACCGATCGGGCTTAAACTTAGTATCTAGGGTTTTCATAGGGTTGCCCCGAGAGGTTTTTGCAATTGGATATCTAACCCTAAAATTAAGGGTAGTTTACTGAATGGCAAAAAGAGAAAAAGTCGATTTTCTCAAAATTGACTCCAACGATTTGATTAAATTTTATTTATAAACATTTATAAAACTTTCAAACAAAATGGCTACTCTAAATATTTCGGCAAAATGAATTCAAGGGCTCCGGTCTGATACGAAAATTCTCATTTTTTACTATATCTCCGAAACTATTTTAGATATGAAACTACTTATCATTAAAAATATGTAGATCTATTTATAATACAAATATTTCATTCGAAGCATATTTTTATAAAACCAATAACTCTCAAGCTATATGCAAATATTAATGTTATTAAACTTATCGAACATTAAATTTAAAGTATTGCAACCGTAAAAAAAATCTAACCTGAAATGTTGATGGATGTCGACGTCTCATGACCCCCTAGAAACCTAAAAAGTGATCTTTGCAATGCCGTCTGTCTGTGTGTCTGTTTAAAATTAAAATTAAGAGTAGTTTAATTAAGGGCGAAAAGAGAAAAAATCGATTTTATCAAAATCGGCTCTCATGATTTTGATTAAAATTCATATCTAGGCGTCGATTAAGATTTTAAATAAACTGGCTATTTTCATTTTCCCATACAAATGACTTTTAGGGTACTTTACAGAGGCGTAAATTTCCATATCTCCATAACTATTTGAGATACTAAATAACTTATCAGTGCAAAATTGTAGTATTATTAAAAATAAATAACTTGTATATGAAATATATTTTTATAAAACCAACAGTTTCTGAGATATTGGCAAATATATTAATACAATTTTGTGAGCTTTAGTTGTAAAGAATTACTACTTGAGTTTTAACGCAATAATTCTCCAATTCCATAGAGTAATTAAATATAACCTAAGTAAGTCTCTCGAAAAGTTTGTTACTTTTCCTTAAACCTTTTAGGAAAAATGTTTGTACAACAATGATCTATCTCCATTTTAGACTCAATAGTAAATATTTACATTTTTTATTGGTCAAAATTTATAAATGAGGAATTTAATAGCAATGCGATGACCTGAAGATGTACAACACCTAATAAAATGTCAAAAATTCTAACTGGAGGTCAACATTTTAATACGAAGTGTTGACCCTTGTGGACCCAATATTGATCTTTTTTATTGGTCCGAACATACAAGGATATTAATTCTTTAAAAATAAAATTATAAAATTTAAAACCGGGACTCAAAAAAGTTTTACATAAATATAGCGCAATTTATGCTTGGGTTTGCTTGTGTATATTATTTCGTTTCACATATTTTACGAACTTTGAGTGAATATCTCCATTTTTAAACAATAGAGCGAGAAAGTCCGTGCGGAGTTCCGTACAAAAAATTTTTTATGCATTCATCTCATTTCTGTATTATTTTTTGTCCAATTTTTGGAAGCCTAATATTATTTTGGGTCACGTAGGGGGTGTGGTTTATTTATTTAATACAAGTCTCACTTAGAACGCATGAAACCCTTGCGCAGGTCCTGGAGTCTACTAATAAGGTGTCAACCCAGTACGATTTCTTTTCTAAAATGAACTGTTCCAAGGCTTTGTTTTCACTTAAAAAATCTAGCGTAGCCCAGTGGATAGGGTGAATCTGGTTGAAGGCCAGTTCCTTCACGAAGTGTTTAGTTAGTCGTTTGATACCCTGACATTAAACACGCATATTGCTCTGTTGACGAGCTACCCTGTTGATAAAAAGTGAGAAAATGAGGCTGAGCTGTTTTACTCTGAGCCCGATAGTACCTTAAAATTTGGAGAGGTTGCTAATAAAGTATGTTATGCCCTCTGTTGAAATATTGGGTAGCGTAAATACTGCATTTCTACATAAAGCTCAAATAATCCTGTTTTAAACATCGATTACATGATTTCACACTAGTTAGTTTTACTGAAATTGAAATTTCATTCCCTTATATTTCAATCTTTGGTTTGGAAAAATGGTAATTCCTTCTGTAAAATCTGGAAAAAAAACCCAAGGATTTTTGTAGTTAGAAAATAGTGGTATGAGCCATAATATTATTTATTATCAAACAGTAACTAAAAAACATGTTTCTAAAGTAAACAACTAAGAAAAATTAATTAAAATAAATAAAATAACCTTATCGCACACTTACACTTTTTTTTTTGCAACTATGCCGTATATGGGGGATAGAGCGAGTGTGTCTTCATGTTTGTAGAGTACCTGCGTCACATGTGCTTCCTCCATTCCGCACTGAACCGACAACATTTTATGGTCGCCGGAGGCTCATAAACCAATTTTCTTTCTAGGATTTCCCACAGACCCACTCTAAAACACACACCCTTTCCCCCGCCACTTCTCCAAGAGTTGTTAGAAAACCGCCTCACAATTCATCCTCCTCCACTCTCGCGGTAGATTGCGCGTGCGCGTTTGCAACACTCCATACGTGATGCCTCTGAATGTGTCTCCGAGGGGTTGTAGCGAGAATCGGCGTATAGAGAGAAAGGGCGTAACCGCTGCGAACACAGGGGCGACGTTACGGTAGACTTTTTGACACTTTATTTATTGAACTTTATGAATAAAAACGAATCGAGGCTTTTTTTTTTCTTCGAAAGTATGTATCTCGTAATAGAAATAAATTTAGGTTTTTTTTTTTCCCCTCAAGTTTCGAAAACGTAAATGTAATAATGTACCTTATTGGCTTTTGGATGCTACTACTAAAATATATATTTTTACTCAGCCATACCTTCGATCTAATAAATATGTGGACATTTAAAAAAATAAGCCATTAATATATTTAATATATTTACCCAATATATATTCGATCTATTATATATATATATTATTTGGCAGGGAGAGAGAGAGAGTGAAATAGATGCCTGCTTCGGTGGCTGCGTGTTCTTAGGTGTCAGTTTCTTTCGCAATATGGATTGTAGATGAAGAGATCGGGGCTTAAATCCCAGTTGGGTGCACTGAGGGGGGGGGGTCCTTCCTAAATGGTTTTCCACTCTACCGCCACACAAATGGGGGTAAACCTCCTCTTAATTCAAACTTACTTATTCCTAACATATTACTGTAATTAGCATGTATGCCTATAAAATGAACACGGTGCTAAAAAAAACAAAGAAGAGAAAGAATATCGTTCTCTAGCGATTTCTTTTTTTTCTCCCTCTCATAGTATGCTGAACACAAACATATCTAATGACTAAATAAAGGGGAAGGGATAAGGAGTGCAACTTAAAATAAATAAATAACTTACATTAAAGAGGATGGAAAAAAAAAACTATTAACACTAAAAACAGACCACGTCGAGGATTTGAAACCCAATATCTCCGTCAACTCCAACTAAGAGCCAGCCGTATGTAAGAATGGAAATGAGTAGAGGTGAAGGCTGAGTGAAAAATTAGTGGTGTGGACTTGCTTGCTGTATTGGACTTTCTGCAAGAATTACTTAGCTTGCAAATTAACGTCCCTAGCAATCCACACACGCTACTTAACTCACTCAACATCCACTCAGGATCGTTCTTGAGTAACCGCCTTAAGAGTAATTAAAGTATTAAATCTTGGACCACTTGGCCAGCGCTGCGGTAGTCCATCTCGTGCCCTGAAATCCAAACCAGCTACAATTGTTTACTTTTTTTTGTACCACGGTTTACTATCTTTTAATCACACTGATGTGTTTAGGGATGAGGAAGGTTGAGTTTAGAGGAAGTGTACCTGCATTTACTTAAAGGGAGAGTGGAAACCATCTTAGGAAAAAACCTCATTACACCCAACCGGGATTCGAACCCCAATCTTCCTGTCAGTGGCAGCCTAGTTTATCACGAGAGTGACGCCTTATACCATTCGGCAATTGAAGCAAGTGATTGTTTAATATCACAGTCATGTAATATGCTCTATGATTTCTAAATCAAATTTTAATTTAAAGCATTATTTAAATGTTAAAAAAAACCCGCATGTGGTGATCAAGTAGTAAAAGGCGTCAGTTTCGTCTTGTCTGGTTTGTGGGTGATGAGGAATACCAGCTGGGTGGACTGAGGTGATTTTTCTTAAACGAGTTTCCACTCTCCTTGTACTCCAATCTGGGTACATCTATCTATAAAAATAATATATCCACTTTCCTCCTTCCTAAATCATTTATATAAATACGTAGATAGCCCAAATGGGTTGTAATAAGACGTGTAGTATCAAATAAAATTAAACCTAAGCCCAAATGGGTTGTAATAAGACGTGTAAGTATCAAATAAAATCCAACCTAAGCCCAAATGGGTTGTAATAAGACTTGTAGTATCAAATAAAATCTAACCTAAGCCCAAATGGGTTGTAATAAAACGTGTAGTATCAAATAAAATCTAACCTAAGCCCAAATGGGTTGTAATAAGACGTGTAGTATCAAATAAAATTTAACCTAAGCCCAAATGGGTTGTAATAAGACGTGTAGTATCAAATAAAATCTAACCTAAGCCCAAATGGGTTGTAATAAAACGTGTAGTATCAAATAAAATTTAACCTAAGCACAAATGGGTTGTAATAAGACGTGTAGTATCAAATAAAATCTAACCTAAGCCCAAATGTGTTGTAATAAGACGTGTAGTATCAAATAAAATTTAACCTAAGATCCACTACAGATAGTATTGTACTCTCAATTATAGTTTCACAAGTTGTTCTAAATATTGATACTAAAGTGTAATGGCGCTGAGAGGTTAAGAACCAATTTACTGATATATTAAAAATAGGTTTGGTGTCATCTGAGATGCAAACCAAGGACTTCAACTTTGTCTTCTAAGACTTCACACAGCCATCGGCTCTTGAAATCCTGACGAAAGGAAAAGTGGGGGTAGAAAAGTGTAAAGAATATGCTAGGAAAGGATGAAAGAGGGGTGTATGGGAGGTAGGTGAGCCGAGAGGGATGAAAGGGGTTGAAATAATGGGGGGCGACGCCCGTGAAGGAAAAGACTCCGCTGAGACGAAAACTCCGTCCAATTTTCTTCCTGGACGCATCAGCCGAGGAAGGCAAAAGGGCACGGAGCGACGAAAGAATGGAAGTTTAAGGTCACTGTCACCGGTTGCGACGGTAGGTAGCGCTGCTGTTCCTCTCTATGGTCTTTGTTTATTTTTTTAGCACCGCATCATACTACCTGTTCAGGTTAAACGCATATTACGCTAATGAGTTAGGATAAGGAAGGTTGAATTTAGAGGAAGTGTACCCGAATATTTGTAGAGGAAGAGTGTAAAACCATTTTGATAAAACCATCCTTGGAACAGCGGTTGACACAGTGTATAGGATTTTAACGCAACTACAGTTGAAAATTTGAATAGTCGGGAAAATACTGGAATATTTCTTGTCTCTGGATCTAACATGGAAAACATAGGGAATTTCACAAAAAACTTAAAAAATATCGGAATACCTACTGGTGGTTGGGATTGCCAGTAAGAGTTCGTATTTTTGCAAGGCTTGGAAAAAAAAAAGTTGGCCAAAGTAAATCAAACATTTCTTCAGTAGATACATTTAGTTTAATTTTCTACATGTAACAATCTCAACAGTTTTTAAATATCTATCAAAGGCATCGTAAAATTTGAATGTTACTTTTCTCTCATGTAAAGAATTCTTAAAAAAATCTATCTCATGATTTTGTCAAGTGTTAACGTTTCAAGACCCGCTTGGAGAGAAAAGTTGTTTAGCCGAAACCATTTATCGATCGGGCTGAAACTTAGTATCTATTGGTTTTTTATAAGGTTCCCGTGAGGAATTTTTGGAGTGTGATATCTAACCCCAAAAGAAAATAACAATCTTAAAAATCTTCCACTTAGAGTTTATGGTGAATCTTAATAGTGGATTCTATTCTGTCAGTCACCATTCTGTCTTTCTTTCCCTAGCCACAGATCCAAAATAGTTGATTCTATTATGTTATTCACCATTCTGTATTTCTGTCTGTCCCTAGCCACAGATCCAAAATAGTGGATTCTATTATGTTATTCACCATTCTGTCTTTCTGTCTGTCCCTAGCCACAGATACAAAATAGTGGATTCTATTATGTTATTCACCATTCTGTCTTTCTCTCTGTCCTTAGCCACAGATCCAAAATAGTGGATTCTATTCTGTTATTCACCATTCTGTCTTTCTGTCTGTCCCTAGCCACAGATCCAAAATAGTGGATTCTATTCTGTTATTCACCATTCTCTCTATCTGTCCCTAGCCACGGATCCAAAATAGCTTAGTGAATATTGTTCAAATTAGATATTTATATTTTATAGGGACATACTTCAGGATTTTTTTTTAAGTTTAACCTTAACCCTCAAATTAAGGGTAGTTTGCTGACGAGTGATTTTTTTTATTCCAAATATTTACAAAATGGGCCTTAAGCAGATATTGTTTAAAATTGACATTCAGGGAGCAGTTGACCTCTCAAATAACACTCTACACTTGGTATTTCGGTAAACATTTATTAAAGGGTGATTCATCAATGAGTGATTTTCGAAAACTAGAAATAGTTTGAAAATAGCTCTAGCAATTTTGTTTAAAACGTATGTCCATGGAGTTTTTGATATGATAAATAAAACTGTATACTTATGTTTTGGAGGAAGTTGGTTAAAAATTGTTAACTGAAAACTAGTTTTTGAAAAATTTTAATGCTTGAAAAAATTGTTTTAGTAATTTGGTACAAAATAGTTATATGTTAAATTTTTTACAATATACATAATTTTGTATATTTGTTTTTCTAATAAAAACCCACTTTAAGTAAAAAGTTTATTGATAAACGATATTTGTAAAATTGAATTTAAAAAAAATTATCGTTGGAGAACTATTTTACACTATCATTAAAAAAGTATCTTTATTCTTCTAAAATAAATTTATCAAAGGGTAGCTTACTTATGACAAATGATAGAGAATTTGACATTTTTCAAACCTGGCTCCGAAGATTAAGTTCAAAATGGATATCTGGGAACAGTTTTTCATGATAAATGAGATTACGTTAGTATTTTTACAAATTACAAAATAATTTTAGAGTAGTCTACAAATAACTTATTTTTGAAAATTTGAAATTTACTAAAAATATTTGAACAATTTTGTTTGCAAATTATATTTATATATAAAGGATGTTTATTGTGATTTCAAGATGATATGTTGGTTTTTAACCAGGGAAACTTACTTGACGTAGGCTCACAGAAAACCTGTTTTTGAAAATTTTCTTCGAAGCTATAATACATCATAATAAAAAGTATTTACTACTATTGTACTATTATTTTAAAACTGGTTTGAAAAAAAATAATTTTGCTCCCATTTTATATATGAAGAAGAAATGTTTTTTGAGGAAAATTTATTTAAGGGTAGTCTACTGAAACCCCATTTTTTAACATTTTGTTCAAAGCTACAATTATATTAGTTTACATGAGAATGTTTGTACGATTGTGTCGTATCATTTATTTCTAAATCTACACAATTGTTTCTGATTTTAAGCTGATGTCGATAGTTCCTCTTTTACTTTCTCTCTGTGTAAATCAAGAACATACTACTCTTCCATCGTATCAAGTCACCGTGCAGAAACAACCTGGATAAGAAAGAAAGAAAAATTACTTTTACACCTTTTTTACTTAACTTTACTCCTGCCCCCCGCCCCCCCCTCCTTCCTTTTATTTTCTCAAGAGCTAAGAACATTTTCTATTCTTTAAATTATGAGACACACAAGATTGTTTGTAAATGTAAAATATATTTATATTTTGAGCTTTGACCTTTGACCAGATTTATTTTTACTCCTAGTAGTTTCCTTTTTGGAACTTTAGCGAGATACTTAACGGAGAAAGAGGTAAAGTACACATTTAACAATATAATAGTTTGGAAACATTTTAAAATAAGTTTAAATTTTATAATTGGACAGTCTATTATCTATCCGGAAATGGAAACGTGTTTTAAAATACTATTGTTACTATAATTATTATTAGGTTAAGTGGTGAGTGGGATACACTTCTTTTCATCATATGCCCCTCCCCCAATTTTTTTTATGAAACTCATTAACTGATAATGACGACATAAGCTCTTCTTTAAAAATCTCTAGTGCATCAATCTTGAAACTTGGCTAATTTTTTACTTTAATGATTAGGCTTTGTTATTACAGTGAAGTGTTTTAAAGATATTTATGAATTGATAAAGTTAGGGTGTAGCCCTAAATTTTACCCTCTCATCCCTAGAGTAAACAACTTAGGCTAACATAAAGTATGACATTTATCTTCATAAATTCACTAATATATATCACGTAATTAATTTAGCCTACATACATAAATCCTCACTACTATACATTTTAATGTTTAAAAACATATATTTATTCACATCATTATGCAAACTTGACTTAAAAAGTTATTTAATTCTTATTTTAGCTGGTATTTGAATTAAATTTAGTATAATTAATAATATATTTAGTAATACTCCCCAAATACTCAAATTATGACGTTGCGTCACATTGTTGTATAATAAATTTCTGCTATTTAAAAATGACTATATTTTTTTTTTGAAATTTAACTACTTATAGAATGGTCTCCAAAGTGACTATTTATTGTAATTATCGTTATGATTATTATATGTTTCTTATGTTTAAAATGAAATGGATGATTTTTAAATAGCTAAATTCAGTCTAAAATGCTAGTCGTTGTCACATTTCTAATCCTACATCGATAAAACCTTTTGAACCAAGATTTTATAAACAGCCTGACTAATACACTTTACATATTTAAGTCGAATAAATCTGATTCAAATTAATTAGAAATGTTAATAAAAATTATTTATGCAGACAAATTTTTTGCCCAGTTCATGAATCGAGCAAATTTCTGCCCGTTCCGTGAACTGTTATCTCCTCATGCCCATTTCACGGACTGGGCAAAAAATAGTCCAGTCCGTGAATGGTGCACTGATTGTGCTACCCAGTTCATATACCGGTTATTTCTTGAACTGGGCAGTTTTAATATTACCCACTTTATGAACTGGATGAGCTTTTGCCCAGTCCGTGAAATGGGCAAACGAAGTATAGGTTTGGTCTTTAAGTTAATTTAACTTTTAATAGTTTTATAATGGAATGTTAGGTTAAGTTATGTTGGGTTAGTTTAACTTAATATCATCGAACGAATTTCAGTTAAGCTTGTTGTAAATAATACAGTAGGTTATAGTTCATGAAATGGACAAGAGTTAATGCAATTTTTGCCCAGTTCATTAAATGGTCAGGAGGAAAGGCCAGTTCACGGATTAAGTAGAAATTTTGCCCGATTCATGAACTGGGCAGTTTCACTATTGGGGTGTAACAGATACACTTAAGTTAAGTTTATCAGACTCATTTTTTAATAAGTCATTAATGAATATTTTGTTAACTCGTAAAGAAGACATAGTTGGTGAGACTTTGATAATTGACATCCGCTAGCGTGCCCGGTGGATGTCTCGTGTGTTTAACGCTCTTCCTAATAACACCCTTTGCCTTCAGCCTAAGCAGAACGGTTTGAAGTGCTGCCGCTGCTTCTGTCTACAATTAGGGTGTACAAGGGAAATTGTTCAGTTTAAGATGGGAGTGCCTCTGCTACCCACGAACGATAAAGTGTTTCACTATGGTAAAAAAAAAACACAACACAGGGTGACTTCTAATGGTCTCTAGCCAGAAGATTACAAGGATACGATGAGAGACAAAGAAAGAGTGTGAGAGAGAAAAGTATGTTACTTCTAAGGGTTGAAAGAAAATAGAATAATATATGACAGGGTTAACAAAAAAAAAAAAAAAAANAATCCAAACAAAACAAACAAATTAAAGTCGTAAAAAAATGGCCTCATAAAATCTAATAAATATATTTAAATCCAGTGTAATAGAAGTGACCTCTAGATTTCTGGCACATAAATTCGTAAAGACATCCCAGAAAAATATGTAACAGTTCGTGAAGCTGTGAATAAGAAATCAAAGTTCGAGGGCCAGGGATATGCCAGTTGCAATTGTATAGTCTCAAAAAAAAAAAAAAAAAAAAAAAAAAAGGAAAAGAGAAAAGAGAAATGAAGAAGTAAAAGTGTTGAAATGCTTAGAAAAAGACTGAGAAGGGGGAATTTAAATTGATGACATTTCTTATTTGAAGGCTGACTACTGACTTGCGTGAAAAGATTCATTAATAACAAAAAAGGACCACGCCTTCAATTTAGAAAAAAATAAATAGAGAAGAAATAAATCACTAATAAGAATTATATCAGAATGATGTAATTTTTCTAAATGTACTTTATGAAAGGTAATTCAAGTGGTTGTTGGCAAAAGCTGAAAAGAAATTTATTTTGATTAGTTTAATTATTATTAAAGAAAATTACACTATCGCGCGTAATGTCGAACACATTATTTAATTATAGCTTGGTGGGCAGAAAAATAAAATATCCGAGATCATAATATGTTTACTTAACTCATCTTTCTTTTTTCTTTGAAAAATCAATTATATTAAATATTTAAATATTTTTTAATCTTATTTAAAATACTTATTTAGTTCTTACGGTTGTAAAGCCATTACAAAATACAAAAAAAAAGTAATCATATTTTTTCATTAATATTTCGATAGATTTGCCTTATCCCTCCACTTCTACCTATCCTGAATTAAATATCTTACATCTTTATAAATGATTATTGCCAACATCTTCCACTATCTGATTCATGTATGCCTTCTCTTGGTCTTACTCTTGCAGTTTTTCCTGAGTAATATTCTTCTAAAAGTAAGTTTGTCAAACTCTTATGTATGAGTATGTTAATGATTAAATTAACTGTTTTCATAAACATTTTCAAATCTTTCTCTCTTAATTTGTCCTTTCTATTTTCAACATTATTCTGTAGCAATTTTTTTTAGCACTGCGTCTTACTACCAATTCGGGTTATACGCTTATATACTAATGGTTTTAGGGATGAAGAGGGCTATATTTATAGGATATGTACCCGAGTTTGCATAGATGGAGTGGAAAACCATCTGGGGTAAACCACTCTCAATACACCCAACATAAATTCTAACCTCGATCTCCCCGTCACCGGCATCTACTGCGAGGGTAGAGTCTTAGACCATATGGCTACCAAAGCGGTTAGCAACACATTTAAAATACTTATAATATTTTCTATCAATTTCTACCAATGGTTTATATTTCACTAGTATACAAGGCAACGCTCAATGCATTTAATAAGGGAACTGTAGGGAAGGCGAGTTAAAAGGCAATTTTTTTTGTGGAGTTTTTATAGAATTTTTTTGTTGTTGTTGTAAAAATGAATCAAATATTTTTCCAATACAAATTAAGAATACAATTTTCTTTTTATGGTGATATCAACAGTTCTAGAATATCTATCCAGTGTGTCCTGGAATTTAATGACAACTTTTCTCCTCATTTAAAAAGTCTCTCATCATAATGCTAATATTCTCTTGACAGATATTCAACAACTGTTGATATCACCATGAGAAGAAAATTAAACTCTATGTTTATACTGAAGAAATATTTTATTTATTTTGAAAAAAAAAATTGGTATAAAAACTGCAAAACACTGACCTTTTCTTGCGTTCCCTACCCTTTATGTTTTATTAACTTACAACATCTGTTAAAAATTTGATGTTAAGAATCTGTTTCTCAAAACTCCCAGCCATCCCACCTCTTTCATCCCACATTTATCGAACTACTTAGATAATTAATTCAGTTTAAGCCAAGCGTCCTAGTGTGAGCGCCTTAATTTATTGATTTGTTCATTCAAACTATGAAGGCTAAAGACTGAATCAGAATAGCATACAAATATAAAGAAAAAAGTCTGAATAATTTTGATTATATCTTTTAAAGAATTCAATAATCTTCACATTATAAGATTTCTTGTTAGAACATAGTTGCTTTTAATTTTCCAGACTATCTGATCAGGATTTTGTAGTTACACACATGGACAAATTTTAAAGATGTCATTAAATTTAATTTTTATTCAAATAATATCACAAAAACATTTCAAGAGTAGTGGTTAATAATATAGATTAATAGAAAATTTTGTGTACAGCCTGAACAGGTGGGTAGTAATACGCGTTGGTAAAAAATAAATAAAAATTAGTAGATTTACAAAGGCACGCGTGAAATATAACAAATCATTCGCCATCATATGAAGACCCTTTTCTGATATCTCAAAAATCTGGGTATACTTTCAGATTCATATGGGATTGCATGTATTATTCATCTGTTAGTTGTAACAGATATAAGCTAGAGTAAGTTTTTGTCAGTGTTGGATATACTGAATATATTTTTAAATTATCCAAAAGGTTGATTCTATGGTGTTCCTAGAATAGAAAAGGAAAGCTCCAACTCTATGTATGCAGACGAGCTATACATCCATCTATCCATCTTTCTCTTGTTCTATGGCTTTGTTATTTCTCGTCCTCAACCTCATTTGGTCCTTTTTGCGATGATAACAGGCCCCGAAAGTGCCTGCAGGTTGAAAGGTTAAAAGCTCCTTTTTAGCTTGTACCCTGCCTTGTCCCCTTTAACTACCTGTTATAAATAATGGCTTTCTAATAATGGGCCTAAGAAGTAATTTGTTACACAAAGTAGACGTTTTTGTGTGCACAATTTTGAGTAGACTTTTTTTTCTTCCATATTTTAAATACCTTTTTGCGTAGGTAGAAGTAGCTTGTTTTATCTCACAATACTTTAAATAAAATTAAATATTGATGCTTAAAAGATATCTGATACTAAAAAAACTAAAATCATCTATTTATGTTTTTTTTTGTTTTTTTGCTGTACACCCAAATATAAAAATTCTAGTCTATATGTAGTCAAATTAATAATGCCTGTTTGTAAACACACGACGATTTTGTACTTTTTTTCAATATTTTATAAATCTAGTATATTTTACAGTAAATTTATATCAGCACGACCTATAAAGACTCACCTTAGTACAATAAATATACTAACTATGAAAGGATATTATGTGAATTAATATTAGTGTACAGGTCAGTAAGTACACCTTACATGAATTTGGCCATGACTGCCTAGTGACAAAGAGCGCTAAAGCACTATACTAAAGTCTGTGTCTATCTCTTTTAAAAATCTATTTTTAGAATTTAAACTTTTTATTTAAATAATATTAACATATTTAGAATGGAAGAAAGCAACGCTATACAATTAAGCATAGGCCTATACGAAAAGTTAAACTTAGGATATGATTGTTTATAATTACATGGATATAATTCATATCTAAACCATTTTCGAATAAATTGAAAATTGACACGGGAAACGAACCCGGGACCTTTCGCTTAGCGTGCCAATGTCCTGCCACTGAGATATTCAGGGATCATCACATACGCAGGCTCATTATTCACTCACAGTTTAAGGTAGGGTCTGTGATGGACGTGTGGATAATATCATTTACTAAGAGCTATCATTGATATCAGCAACCGGATACTCTGTTGAGGCTTTTATACTGCCAATAGTACAAATACTTTGCACATAGCATTTATTTGCTTGAATTGTACAATGTATTTGTACTAATGGCAGCATAAAGTTCTACTCTACAAGTTAAGATTAGCCATTAGTACGTGACTAATCCTGAATAACTAAATGGTATAGCATTGGTGCATTAAGAGGTCCCTAGTTCAATTCCCATGTCCAGATTTATTCTTATAAATATTTATGCTAAAGGATTTAGGAGAGGCCGTTTAAAAAATCTTTGAGATGAGTTTCAGACGTTCAGAAATCCCATAGTTATTTTAAAAGCGGTTTGCTAAATTCCAAAATACGTTTCATGCCAATAATGAAGATGAAACGTATACACACGTCTCTACAAGATTAAAAACCGTATATTTTATATTTATGATCCTAAAAAACTTTATGAAAAAGTGACATTTGCTCATTTTCAACGTGGTTTCACGAAAAATGTTGCAGTTTGGATATCAAAGTAAATGACTAAAAACATAGATCTATCCTTCCTCAAACAAATTGTGATTTTTAACAAGTTCCCAACAGAACATTCTACGATAGGTGAAGATTTTTTATGGTTTTTAAAATTCAAAACATCAATTATCATAAGCAATATTGCAGTCTGAGGTTTAAAAAAATCATATAGGTGGCACCCTAAAAGTTACTCTCACACAGGTGTATTTTCAACCCACCTAAATCACTACTTAAAACTCTCTAATTAATTTGAACTGCAACTCATGAATTAATCAGTAAAGGAACAATTTCAACATCCAGGTGACATCTGTAAGAGTTACTAAAAATAATAAAATACTAGAAAAGTTTACAGGCCATTAGACTCAAATCTATGCTCACAGAAACTGAGGCTCCAACCTCATCTGGTATGGGTTTTAAGTTCTGGAAAGATAGGGAGAGGTTTGAGTGTACTGAATTTCTTACCCCCCTAAATGGTTATCCACTCTCCTTTAGGTGTATTTCCTCAACAATATACCTTTCCCATCCCTGCCTCATTGCGTATAGGTTAAGGTGGGGATGTAGGGTACACGTGAAAAGCTTAGTGTTTTTTTTTTCAGTTTTTACATCAAAACATTATTTTAGTCAAAATAAATCAAATAATTCTTCAGTACAAACACAGATCTTAAATTTCTTCACATGGTGATATCAACAGTTGTTGAATAACTGTCAAGAGTGTCCTGGAATTTAATGACAAATTTTTCTCTTTATTTAAAAATCTTGTCATCAAATGTCGCTATGTTGATTACATATATTCAAGAACTGTTGATATCACCATGTGAGGAAAATTAAACTCTGTTTTTACTGGAGTAGTATTTTATTTATTTTGTCTAAAAAATATTTTTCTATAAAAACTGATAAAATACTGCACTGGCCTTTTTTACTGTTCCATAAATCCTCACTTTAAGTGGGATTTAGAGCGGAGAACCAAAATAATAGAACCAGAACCGGTAACATTCTGTAACCAATCTATTACAACAAAATATAATTTCCTTATATTTATATATTATCAATTTGGTTATTAAAATTAAATAGTTTCTAATCGGTCGAGAGCCAGGTGGTGCATAATAGATGGTCTACAATAATATATTATTTACATTTCAGGCGAAACATATTTTTAAAAAAAATCGGTACTGTGTGCCTATTATTCTTAAATGATTTCTGTGTAAGAAATGTTACTTGGGTCTGCAGGCGACTTCCTCTAAATTAGGGTGAACTGATGCACGCAGCCTCTACTTACCTGATACGCCATTTCAACTCGTGAAGGGAGCTTTGTATATTGACTAGGTGAGAGGGTTACACTAGGAGGATATTGACTGGACAGGAAATGGAAAAAATATATTGAAGCAAGGGGAATATATTTTATGGTGAGGCTGGAAGTGGGAAGTATCCTATATTAGGTTATGCTTTACAGATATTTTTTTTAGCACCACGTCTTACTACACGTTCTGTTTGTACGCAGTATGCTTATGCACTAAATACGCTACTCGTTTTAGAATCGAGGAAGGTTATATTTAAAGAAAGTGTATCCACATTTGCATGGAAAGAGAGTGTAAAACTATTTTAGAAAAACCAGCTCTCAGTACACGCGACTGAGATTTCAACCTTGATCTCCCTGTCATCGGCAGCCTATCTCACTGCGAGAGTAGTGCCTTAGACCATGCGGCCACCGAAGTGGGCAGAAAGGTATCAGTCTTACCTTGAATGATTACACTATGTCTTTGTATTATAAGCTTATAGTATAACCCTGAACGTGTTAACGAAGGGTAAGATTATTTTTAATTTCATTAGGTTAGCAAAAAAAAAAATCAATTTTCATAAAATTTAAGGTCAATTTAACAATACATTTAGGGTAAATGTAGTTTGTGCTTCAGAATATATGTTTTATTATTTGTAAATCTTTAAAAATTCCATTTTTCCTCAAGCTATATAAACTCTAATCAAAAAGTTGTTTTAACGTAGTTATATTTTATAACGCACAGATTAAACTAGCACATGACATACAGTCTATTCTACTCTAGGACAAACAGTCTATTCTACCCCAGGACATACAGTCTAATGTACTTTAGGATATTATGTCTAGAAAAATATAGGTTAAGTTTGGGGACATCGTACCATTTAAGGGATTTAATTTTTTTATAATGTCTGCCACACCTAAAAATTGTCTCTACTCTCATAGAGTAAGCACTTAAATCGTTACCAGGACATTTTTGTACAAGTTTATTCTAAGAAATTATGGGAATAAAACCTTGTTTTCCAAACCTTTACATTCGGTACGATTTCAGCCACCGGTTTCATGAATCGTATCGTTGTTTCCAAAATTATACTTTTATGTATTTTATAGTTGTAATTGTGAGTTATAAATACTAAAACATGAAATTGAAATACAATTGATATATTAAAAAATAATAAAAGCATAATTGATCATAATGGGATATTATATAAGAAAAAAATCTTAGCGTCCTAGATAAATTGTCACCATGTAAAATTTTATGGATCAAAATTATATCAAAACTACCTGTATGGTTTTGGAACTAAGCAAGAGTACGATTTAGGAGACTTAAAGAGTTCAAATCAAATAAACATTCTAGCCCAAAAACAGTGAAAGTAACAAAAAAAAACGTAATAGCGCGAACTCCATATCAACAAGTGAAATATTACACCGCTAAACGTTTTCTAAAGTATTCATTTACAGTAAAACAATAATACACCTTTGATCACTTTATAGCGTGTTTGTCTACTGAGATAAGGATCCCGGGTTTGATTCCTGTAATGGCAGAAAAAAATATCATTGGAGAAATGTGGGTTTCCCCTTTCACAGTGATGAATTAATGGCCTGGGGGCTGTATGTTGTGTCTGTTCTAGATGTTAGTTTATAAGTCGTGTGCTGATATATCAATAGTTCCAGAAAGTGCACGTTAAATACCTCAAATAAATTAAACCAAATTAAAAAAAAAACACTATTTCCTAACAATGAGTCTGAAAAATATAATCATCTTACCTAGAATTACACAAAGGGATTACTTTTGCGTACTAACTGTATTATAATCACACGGTAAACAGAAGAAGTCGGAATAAAAATGTATATCATAACCAACCGCTAGATAACAGAAAGAGATAATTTCTTGTATTCAAAAACAAAATTACGATTTTGGCAACATTCCCATACTCGGCAAATATATTTACATTGAATAACAAGATTCATACGTATACAAATAACCCGACATCTTAGCTCAGTCTATTGCATGTCTGTCTAGTGAGCAAAGGATACCAGGTTCGATTCCCAACATGGTTGAAAATTTATCATCAGTGAAATGTGGGTTTACCCATTCATAGTGATAAAGTAACGTCCGGGGACTGTATGTTGTGCCTGTCCTAGTCTTAAGTTAGATTATAAGGCAAATGAAGCTATGGCAAGTCTAGAAAGCCGGTAGTGGAATAAAAACTGTTTGAATAAAAAAACTGACACATACCATAGGGTGGAAACAGTAATGGATGTAAAGTAAAACACTGATACAATAGTAAACAGCTTCGTCAAACCATGACCTTGAAGTAAACCACCATAATCAACCATTTATCCAACAAGAAGGGCACTAAAACAAAACTTACTAAGGACTTATTTCTGGAGAAAATGGCGTACATAAAATAGATCAAATTAACACAACAAACATTTGTCTTAAGGTGGGGTGCTAGTGAGCACCAGTTTAGTGCATTAATTTTGCAGTTTTTTTAGCATAAACATTTTTTGGCAAAAA
>CABFWB010003920.1:0-12216 GCA_902151455.1 Timema bartmani
TAATAATAATAATAATAATAATAATAATAAAGATGGTGTCATCTCAATCCTAAATCAAATTTGGGCTCACCTTTTATCGGTTTCTTTTATGTTTAAATTTCGAATGCAATAACATTATTGAAGAAAAAAATGTTAGGCGTGAACTCAATATCGGCATGCATAGATCATTTGAAATAAAAAATGTAGCCAGCTCAAAAGGAAGATTTCAATGTTATTTTCTTTGTTGAAGTTAAGTAAATAGTTAAGTAAATATAATAGTTATCTCGTTGAATGAAACTGAAAAACAGATTGAAGCTAAAAAAAAACAGTGTAATCGGGCGGTATACTACTGCCAACCGGATCAGCATGTAAATTCAATGAGTAATGTACTTTGTGTGACTAATAGTCTAGTAGGCCTACTAAGGTGACCTTGATTAAATTTCAATATAATTAATGGTTTAATACAAAAGTCTGACATGAAAAAGTTAGTATATTTTTCTTTGTACCGACCGCTTTTAACTACTCATTTGAGTAATATGCTTATGTAATAGTTACGCTAATATGTTAGGGACGAGAAAGATTGCATTTGGAGGAAGTGTACACCTTTTTGCGTGTAGGAAGAGGGTTAAAATATTTAGGAAAAACCACATTCAGTATATTTGACCAGAA
This sequence comes from Timema bartmani, assembly GCA_902151455.1. Lineage (NCBI taxonomy): Eukaryota > Metazoa > Arthropoda > Insecta > Phasmatodea > Timematidae > Timema > Timema bartmani. The sequence continues at coordinate 649 of CABFWB010003920.1, forward strand.
TTATAACCCTGAGCTTCCCACCATCGGTAATCCAGACTATTTCGGAAGTGACGCTTGAAATAACATTCAGCCACCGAAATGATTATAAAGGTAATAAAGATATATTTTGACGACAGAAGGATAAAACAGTAATCTTGGTACAGTTCGGATATGAAGCTAGCCTTCTAATCAAGGGCTAAACACAATATTATATTATTATTATTATTTAGCACCGCGTCTTACTACCCGTTCGGGTTATACGCTTAAATAATATTCTTATAGATATCTAGTTGTGCAAATTACCACTACCTGAAGATACCAATAAGTTTTACTTTATATAAATATATAACAGCTTGAAAACGTAAAAAACAATACACAATATTAAAAATAACCTATTCTTCACCTTCCATCAAAACACGGGGGGGAAAGATTCACAACATTGGAAAAATGTATTACCACATCACAGAATGTCCATCTTGTCCTGAAAATTGTGACCGTATAATAAATACTATACCATACTATACCATACTATACCATAAAAAAAAACCATATCTTTATACATACAGTATTCGTATGGACTGTAGACTGAAAGGAAATAATGTATAAATCATGCAACAGTGACATCCTATTAAAATCGATGAATTATATGACACTGTTTTACACATTGTGGAATTTTTGTTGTTGTTGTTGTTGTTGTTGTTGTTGTGACATGTGTGAACGTGAGTTTACTGAACCCTATATTCCCTTTAACACTCCACCCTAAATAAAAAGAACCCAAAAAATAGAGCAATATTATTAGACTATGGAACAGCTCAAACTACGTGTGAATACAAGGGCAATGAAAAATATAAAACAAAAGGGTAGTTTAGGGGTTGGAAGGGAGTGGGCAGGCAAAGCTGGTTGGAGAAAAAAAAACGAAACAACTTTGTTTACTCGATACTGCAGTAACAACATAAAACACGCTCGCGAATCTCTATAGGATTTATCTAGGCAATTAATCAATACACTGATAAAGTTTACCAAAAGAGTTAGAGAGAAAGAAGGGAATAGTGGTGAGAGAGAGGGTTGGGTTATACCATTCCACGAAATTATTATCTCCCCCTCCTTGACCCCTGAATCAATCTTGTTATTTGAGAGCTGGGTTTCCCCTGGCCCTGACACGTGAGACCAGCTTTTGTTAGGTAGTAAGTGACATCGAATTTTTAGTCTACTTTCGTGCGTGCAACGGGCAGGTTATTTTTCATATTTTGTTTTGATATTGATGGTTAATGGGTTGTTACTAAAAAAAAAGTTATATTTGGTTTGTTAAATTTGGCAACGTGTTTAGTTTTCTGTAAAATGCCATCTTTACAAGAAAAATACTAAATATGAATCATTCAAGATGGCAGTTTCAAAATGGTAAACGATAGAGAAACATCCTAATCTTTAAATATACAAAATGGCGGGTACAAAATGGTGGACCTTACTTATAAATTGAGTGTTGGAGGGATGACATTTTGCAAGGATTTTATGTAACTATATGAGAAAAATCCTAAACTTTAAACACGAATTATGAGAATTGAAATTTTGTATGGACGCTATAAAGCACATTATCTTTATGAAAAAATCTAAAACTTGAAAAATTCAAGATTATAGATTATAGATTTGAGTCCAATTTTTATGAAAAATTTGTCTCCAAAACTTTTTAAGCTAGTAGAAAACATTTTTCTCTTGATACTAGAAGAACTAAACTTTTAGTGTTTTCTGGTAAGATTATAACACTAAAATTTATTTTCCGATACCCCAGACTAAAAAACCAACACAAAAACAAAAATTATCTCTTGATATTGCAATTACATTGTAAAAAATCGGGAGTAAAACTATCATCTACATAGGAGGAGCGACAGAAAAATTAAAACATTTGGTAATATAAGCTCGTATATTATTTCATTTATACTCATTGGTGAACTGTGAAGATTTAAAAAATTGTGTTTCTGTATTTATTATTTTATATATGCCCCCCGGTAAATTGTGATGCTCTTTTTACCATTATGTTTCTGTCATAATGTATATGAATACACTTCAATTATCTTATGATTGTGCTCATTCGACGGTAATTTATAGAAATTTACCGAAACTCCTGATTATTCATTCGTTTTGCCTTGTGGTTGCGGTAATCATTATTGTATTGATTTAATATTATTTATATATGTGTGTTGGAGATTACTTTTAACATTTTTAAGAGTAAGATGTTAGGTGATAGTCAAATTTATAAGTTACTAAATAAAATACTTAATTATGGTGTTCGTCGATCTTTTTCTGATGTTATTAAGTTGTCTATTAAGGAAATTGCAGCTCCTATTTTATCAAATTAATTATTAAAAATACTATTTTTATCCCATTTTTAATTTGAGTGTATCTTTATTAATTTTATTAGCTATTTATTATTTTTTTCTGTAGCGTATCTGTCTATTGAGCTTATGGTCCCGAGTTGGATTCCCGCCATGTCCGAAATATTTATCATTGGTGAAATGTGAGTTTACTCTTACACAGTGATGAATTAATGGCAGGCTGCTGGATATTGTATCTTTTATAGATTTAATATAATAATATATAAGTCGTGTGATGATATAATCTGTCAGTTCCAAAATTGCACGCTAAACATCTCATATAAATGAAAACAAAAACGAAATTAAATGTAATTTTTCTAGACATAGTTTGGGTTTATTGTAGCTGTAACTTTTTAAAGGAAGGTTGGACACAAAATTCCCATTTCAAGTCACCTAAATTAAAAGTCAACGCCCAGGAGGAGGATGACTTTGGCCAAAGTATCTTCAGTCAGAGAAGCAAAACTAATATTTTTGGATGAATAGGTAATTATGCCAATTCATACTTTAAATGTGATTACTAAACTTTTGAATGTTCTAATGAGAAACAGATCTCCATTTGGCAGTAAAGTAATCTTGTGAGGTGGAGTTTTCCGTCAATGTTTAACAGTGCTATCCCAGTCACATTCAGTCACACTATAGTACAAACAAGTTTAATATGAAACCTTTTGAGGTCTGAGTTAGTGACATTGAGGCTAAATAGCAGTTTTCATCCACTATAATCACCTTCTGAAGTTTGGATACGGACAGATCCTCAATAACGATAAGCTGGAAAATTATATAATTGGTGTTCAAGATCAGCTTATAGTTAGTGACATAGTTAAGGAAGACTTTCGAAGTCTTTTAAAACCAGGTTTATATTAACATTTGCAAATATGTCAATTCTGTGTCAAAGGAAAGACAATGTGTTGTGTGTCAATGTGGAGGCTGTAAGACTACTGGAGGGATAAGTTGTTTGCTACTCTGCGTGAGCATTACTGATGGCGATGACGTCAAGGAAAGTAATAAGTAGTGTGCTTGACCCATGAGAACCCCAGTTCCTATGACGAGTCTAAACCCTCACATCCTAATTGAGTATCGTTATAATTGACATACATTGTTCATGACAGTGTTGTGATTTCCCCTTCCAATTCTGACCTGCTTTTCCCATCCGGTTAATTCCGCCACCCGTATCCCCTCCCCGAGACCATGTACCCCAACAGAGGCCACCATAGTGGCTCATGGGCTTAGCCCATTTGATTTTAATGTGTGCCCCATGGATTTTGGGTAGGGCAGCGTGCAGTCTTGGGCACTCCTCCCACGACGTGCTGGCATGGGAGGGGTTCAAACCCTGGACATTGCCCGTCCCGGAGAGTGTTTGGAGCTAGCCCCTTGGAATCCACAGACTGAAGAGTGGACTAGGGCGTCGGGCCTAGTGTGTCCCAGGGTGTGCACTCCGTGTGTCCAGATAGTTTTTATTTATTGGTGGGGGAACGTGTGGTCCATGGCGTTGGGCACTCCTGCCGCGACTTGTAGTGAAATATCCTCTCTCAACGATTATCAAAAATCAAGTGTGAGCGTTTAACAATGTCTTGCTGTGATTTTTTCTGACCCCCTTTCCACATCCGGGTGCCTCAGGCCATTAATCGGTGGTGATTATACTAAACATGTTCAAACAGGAAAATACTGGCTGGAGACTGGTTCAGTACTGCGTTGTGACCCCCTTTCCACATCCGGGTGCCTCAGGCCATTAATCGGTGGTGATTATACTAAACATGTTCAAACAGTAAAATACTGGCTGGTACTGTTTCAGTACAGAGCTGTGACTTCCACATGCGCGAGAAATTAACAGTTATTATCCGGGGGTGACCCAATGTCATTACTCGGCCTGGGTGGTAAGGCTCAAGCAACGTGAAAAGGATCTTTGTGTGCCTATAGAGGGCCACCATACCCCTACCCACTAGTTAGGGCTGATGGGTTTAGCCCAATGGGGCATTTGATTTTTATGTGTGCTTATTAGATTGTAATGTGTGCCCCTGTATAGGTATCCACCATGGAACCTTGGTGGTGGCGTACGAAGATAATGTGGTAAGGAAATGTTCCAGCGTTTGCGTGTAACTACCAAAAGTACACCTCGGCAGGTATTCAAATCCCCACAACCTCACCCACCACTAGATTCGAACCCCTATATATTTCGCCGGGTGCTTCATGCCCTATAGTTACCAAACCCTAGAGAAGAATTAGGTGTTTTCAAATTATACGCACCCGTTCTGTTACTAGAATATGTTTTAGGAGTTTCAAAAGACAGAAAGGCGTTGGCAATATACACGTGACAGCTTTGACAGAATAAATATTAAATAACGCCGACGGGTAAATGTTAAGCTTTATTGATTTACACACGTTTAATTCATATAGCTTTAGCAAGTAAAATATATGAGTATAAAGGAGGAATAAGTATATTATTATTATTATTATTATTTCACGGCTTAAATATCTGGTTAAGGTAAGGTGTGACACACACACACACGAACACCCACATACATTCATTTTTACCACAGTGTCCTTCAGTTTTTAATTTGTGCCCCAAGGAGGAGATGGCAACATTGCCAGAATGAAATATTAAATAGTGAAGGATGATGGGAAATGTTAAGCTTTATTGATACATGTGTAGTTACTACAGCAAAAAACTATTTATCTAAGCTGGGAATTCAACCAGTTTCACTGCTTAAATATTGGTTTATAATTTTAACTAATAGGGGTGTAAGGTAAGGTGTCACACATACATACCCACACATATTCATTTTTCATCTATAAATTGTAATTGTTGTGACATTAGATTGATACCCCAAAGAGAAAGTAAAAAGTTTTAATTATTTTAGAAAAAATTGTTTTATTCTGAATGTTTCAACTTATCCATAATGTTTGAGACTGAGCTTCTAAGCTAAATAAACTTGTATTTATAGAGATAGTATAGGGGGTGTTTGGGTGTAGATGTTTAAACACATACATAACAGTTTTATAATATTTATTCACACAAATAAAATTTTTACAAATATTACTCACACAGTGAAAAATATACTTGGAATATTTATTTACACAAATAAAATTTTAGAATATATTTTTACAAATATAGCTCACACGACGAAAAGTATACTTGAAATATTTATTTACACAAATAAAAGATTAAGATTTTTTTTCAAATATAGTTCACACCACGAAAAGTATATTTAGAATATATTTTTAACAAATATAGTTCACACCAAGAAAAGTATACTTGGCATATTTATTTACACAAATAAAAGTTTCAGAATATTTTTTTTACAAATATAGCTCACATCACTAAAATTATACTTGGAATATTTACTATCACAAATAAAAGTTTTAGAATGTATTTCTTACAAATATAGTTCACACCAAGAAAAGTATACTTGCAATATTTATCTACACAAATAAAAGTTTTAGAATATATTTTTTACAAATATAGTTCACAGCACGAAAAGTATACTTGCAATATGTATCCAAACAAATACAATTTTTAGAATATTTTGTACTAATATTGCTCACACCAAGAAAAGTATACTTGAAATATTTATTTACACGAATAAAAGATTAAGATTTTTTTTTCAAATATAATTCACACCATAAATATTTTTTTCTAACAAATAGCTCACACCACTAAATGTATACTTGGAATATTTATTTACACAAATAAAAATTGCTCACACCATGAAAAGAATACTTGTAATATTTATTTAAAAAAATAATATTTATAGAATATGTATTTAGAAATATATCTTACATGTTTAGGTGTAGCGAAAACAATAATACATTTCTTGGGGGTCGTAGCGGGAATAGTGGTCTCGGTACTAAATATTATTATTATTAGCATCACGTCTTACTACCCGTTCGGTTTATACGCAACCTGGTACTAAATATCTAAGCTAATGTACAAGGTCAAGTTTAAAGAGTATTTAAATATATATATATATAGATATATATTTATTTATACACAGACAGATGGTTTCAATTTAAAATATGTACAAGAAAATAAACAAAATTGACTAGAATTAAAATAAATAAATATACAAACAACTAATTTTATTTGACTAGAAATAATCAGGTTGGTGAAGGATTTTACTGGTGGATAAAAAGACATAAAAAAGTATCCCGGGTGCATAAAATAAATCAATAAATAAAATATGCCTGTTTTAATGCAGAAAAAATATAAAAAAAAGTATCACATTTTTTAAAAATTGTATGTCAGTGGAACTGTTGTACCGTTTGCGTCACACCCAGTTGTTTGATTGGAAGGTGTGCCATTAGATGGTACCTCACTCGCTCTGAGTAGAAGTGGTGTAGTGAAGTATGGGTCAGAGTAGTCGAGGTTGAGGCATGAGACGGACGCAAGAAAAAAACAAACGAAATAAAGGCTGGACTTGACAATGTGTTAAGATAGGATAAGGAATAAGGGGATCCGTGTGTACTCGAGCTCAAGAAGTTAAAAATAAAACAAAAGGGAAATATGATATAGTTTCTGGCTTTTTGTTTCTAATGAATGAAATGTTCCCGTGTGACGTAATAGCAAGAGCGGGCAGTTTGCGGAAACTACACATCGGTACTTGGGATATCGGGGAAATGTGCCCAGTGGTAGTAAAAAGGGTACACTGTCTAAAATGAAAGAAAATAAAAGATGATTATTCAGCCAGTCTAAATGATCACCTTTCAATCGTGGAGAGCGTGTTTACAAGGACTCTTATACTCAAACGGCAACGTATTATAATCTTCAATTATCCGTCGTTTGGTGTACACTGGCTTTTAGACTTTAGTCTGCGAAACGGTACATACACTCGCAAGATCTTTTCTTACAATTTTGTGCGGTATCTGTATGTATCTTTCCGCAGCCTGTTCGGTGACCATTGCTTTCAAAACGTCAAAATTAACGTCGTTCCGGTTGCCATAGTTTATGGTGATCCCGTGAATCTTGCACACAGTTTTTGTTTTGGCGGGATTGCCACCAACACAAATTCGGTACGCGTAATTCTTGGGACCACCATTTACAAAGGCTCTAATATAGCTTCCCGGAATATAATCTTGAAGTTCGTCAGTGAGGTCACCCAAAATGTCTAGTCAGTGGACTCCAATCACCGTGAATAGAACGCTACCTTTATCGTGATACAAAACGCAGTCCGCCAATTGTTCAAGGACGCTGTATAAGTGCAACTTAACCATAGCAGTCGTGTAGCACGCCACCACCACACTCGTGTTAAGGTTAGGGTGCAACGTGTCACATGCATCCTAGTAATTGAAGAACATGATCTCATTATTAACATCAATGACGCTGTTCATGGTAAAGTACGGATCCGTCAGGTACTTGTGGATGCCCTAATAGTCGTTGACAACGGCTACGTGTGGTAAATCGGGTCTTTGCCCAAACTTTCCCCATAGTGAATTTAAAAAAAGTCTAGCCAGGATGCGGAGACCAGGATTTTTACAAACAAAATCGAAATCGAATTTCACCCCTTCCCTTTCCTCATAATTTTGAATATAAGCTAACTTCTCATCTTGTGAGTTACACCACTCTGGCCATCCGCTGGCTTCTTGTTTAATTTTCAAAAAAGTATCAATGTAGCCGTGAAACAATCCGCCAGAGCGTGTCTGACGATCGTAAACAGATACATCGTACTCCCGCAATTCGTGTACTGCTTTAACTGTGTGGCCTTTCTCAACGGCTTTCCAAATATGGTCAATCACCCAGACGCCTGTCAACCAGCGATCTTTCTTGTCGTTGTGCTGACACGCGCCTTGGTTTTTCTCCTCCTCGCATTTCTTGCACAAGATGAACAATAACTTGTCGTGCATCCGTGTAGGCAATACGGGCATGAACTAAATCCCGCGGAGGCATCACGGTTACTTTGGATATGCCCTCTACTTGATCTATAGACGGACAATTTGGTTCCAAGTGAATTTTGGGGTGGCCGATGAGATATTTTTTATACTTGTAAACGTAAGGATACAACGAACACACATCCAAGTACTTGATCTTCTCTCCACAAGAAAGGTCTGCATCGTGGAAGAGTTTGATACAATTTGTACGCCCGCCAAAGCATGGGTCCCTGGGACTGAGACCTTGCTGTACACCTCGTGCTGGAGTAAAAATTGTTTAAAGTCCTTGTACACTTTAAACTTTAATTTTAAATGATCGTATTAGTAAGCATATAATTTGTTTTAATTTTTTTTATAGAAGTATACAAGGTATTTGAGCCTACGTAGACTAACATAATAGTCCTTAAAAATAATTTAAAAAGGTAGTAAATTAAAAACTGTAGGCCCACATCAGAGTCTAGGATATATATTAATTTTGAAATTTTATATGTAGGTGATTATTTAAAATTAAATTAATGGGTTTTATGACATAAAAATAAATACATAATAAAATAAGGCTAAGCAAGTTAGTTATTATTTGCATAGTAAAAACCTTTAGGGCATATTTATGTTTTAAAAATAGTTGCGAAAATAAAATATTATTTTACTGAATTCTAATTACAAAAAATGATTTAAATTCAGACACAAAAAATTAAAACACTGTAACTAGGGATGCGATTGAACTCGTGGAAATTTGAGTTTAGATCAAGCGCGCTACCAAGTGTGCTAAATTGGACGTTGTTTGTACGGATGGTTTTACATATACTCATATAACTTGAACATTTTTGAGACAACAATCGTAGATGTATACAAATTGAAGATGGTTTCCTAATAAAACTAAACAAATCGTTGTATTGTATGCACTCAATACAATAATAGTGTTTACTTTCAGTTAAGTATCTTGTATAATGGCGTGTTGTGTCATCTCATCGCCTCAATCCTTTGGACACGTCATGGTTTTACAGTGTTGTCGGATTGAAAAATCAGTCGCAAGCGAAACAACACTACACCGACTCGCACGAAAGTAGAAACCTTTCAAAATTAGCGCTGTTTTAGTACATCCTGTGATTTGCGAGTTCATGAGTTGCGAGTTAGCTCGCAAGCGAATATTTCCGCAAGTTTCAAATTTAGGGGTCCAGTTTAGAATCGGTAGGAGGGACAGTTTTGAATATTCAAACATAATTTGCTGTCAAGTGTATCGTTAACGATAGAAGGTCGGAGACACTTAGCGCTCACGTGACACAAAGATCCGTGTCACGGAGCTGACCAGAATTTTTCTGATTGAACATGTTTATCGGTAATGACTGCCCTGGAGACCCGGGAAATTAACAGTAAACGCTCTCTTCGATTGTTTCTTCAATCATTAGTAATCAGGACCCGCTGCTCTCAGTCTGTGGATTCGGAGGGGTGAGCTCCAAATACTGACTGTTTAATTATGGTCCCGAGTTTGAACCCCCATGCTGACACATTGCGTGAGGAGTGCCCAAGACTGCACACTCCCCTACCTAAAACCCTTGGAGCACACATTAAAAACTAATGAACCTGGGGCACACATTAAAATCAAATGGGCTAAACCCATGAGCCACTGTGGTGGCCTCTGTCGGGGGGCATGGTCTCGGGGAGGGGATGTGGGTGGCGGAATTAACCAGTCTGGGGCATTGTCTATGCGGAGGGGATGTGGGTGGCGGAATTAACCGGATTTGAAAAGCAGGTAGAAATTGGAGATGGAAATCACAGCACTGTCATGAGCAATGTAGGTTAATTATAACGGTACTAAAACAGGATGTGAATGTTTAGACTCGTCATCGGAACTGGGGTTCTCATGGGTCCAGAACAATACTATAATAGTTATAAAGTTGAGTCTCTCAAAAATCCTTACTACTCAAGTATGCCCCCACATAGACTGAATTTGTAACAGGTGCAAGAGAAATGTTACAAAATCTGAACACCAAAAGAGTGCTGTGTAATGGTTTTCGCTTGACGATAAATAAGTTGAGAAAAAAAATAATTTCTGAAACAGTAATTACAGACTCCTCCCAAAGTAATCTAGCATTTATAGTTCTAATAAATCTCTTAGCCTATCGATCCAGATCTGCCTCTAGTACCTTTCTGGCAACACTACCCAACCCAACTGGCATTTTCCATGACAGTTATAAAGCCCCCGGGGCAGACATGGGACAATGTTGGTGTCTACGTTCCTACTTCAGTGTTCAGACATGGCCAACTAGATGTAGCCTTCTCAAGAGTGGGCCGCGCCACAGATATCAAATTGTAGATTAAACAAAGTAATAAGTGAGGTTTCCTTGTAAAGGAAGAGCCTAAAATTTGTAACAAAAATGTAGTATATTGATTTTTTAAATCATTTAAAGAATTTATTAATTGAACCTCTCTCCAACTCTTTCATTAAGCAGGATTAAATAAAACATTTAATAATTCAATTAGAATAACACTAAATATTTTAGCATTGTTAGTCAGAGAAAACAGCCATGGCAAAATGTTGCCATCAATCTACACTTCCCGAAATGAAATATATTACAAAATATTTAGAAAAAAACCCAGGGAACAGTCTTAGCACAAAATCCCAACTTGCACCCTTTAGGGTCAGGCCTAGCACCTAGTAATTAACAAAGGCGTATACATATAATGTATACCTACATATTGTATACTTTATCATATACTGTAAATAATAAATTAAATCTTATTAATTTACTTTGATCCGCCAATTAAGAATGAACATTTCATTTCACTCGCTTAAGAATTAAGTTAATAACAATAAAATTTAACGCAAAAATTATTTAACAGATATCCAAATTATAAAAGGTAAAATCCACTGACTCGCTCATTGACTCACTCTCTCTTCACTGTATCTCCTTAACCACTAGGCCCGGAAACTTGAAATTATGCGTGAAGGTTCCTTTTGCTCTAGGCAAGCGATAAGGAGTTTTGCGAAATTTGACTTCTAAGGAGTGAAAAAGGGTGGTTAACAAATTTCAAAAATAACTGATGTATCTTTTTAACCAGCATACATAAAGCCTTGAAATTTAAAGCGAAGGTTCCCTTATAGAATTGGTTTAGATATTTTATAGGGTTTTTCATGTTTCTTAAAGGCGAAAAGAGAAAATAAATGGTACGAAGCACCGAACAGAATTTCTTTCTCTTTCTATAAACTCGTAAGATTTCTGAACGGAATAATGTACATTGTATCATCACCACTCCACATAAGAACACGCATAAAATAATATACAATGATATATAATCAATGAGAAAAGAGGCGCATCTTTGTCCACCTAAGAGCATTTCAAACAGTTTAATGTTTTAAAGA
>CABFWB010003920.1:13957-24172 GCA_902151455.1 Timema bartmani
GTAGATATCCAATTCCAAAACCCCTCGGGGCAACCCTATGAAAACCCTAGATATCAAGTTTTAGCTCAATTTGTAAAATATTTTAGGCTCTAGTTGGAGGTACAGACAGACAGACAGACAGACGGAAATTCAAAAACCACTTTTTCTAATTCAGGGAGTCATGAAACGTCAAGATTCATCAAAATCTTGAGTTCGGTTTTTTTGATTATCACCATACTTTCTCTACCTTTAAGATAGAGAGAAATTAAAAATTAAGTTATCAAAACCAGCCTTAACGATTGTCGTTAGATTTCATTTCAAAGAACTAAATAATATTACAACCTAAATGGCCACCCTCAATTTTTCCTCAAAATGACTTTAAGGGTTCCGGTCTGATGCATCAATTTTAATTTTATACCAAATCTTCGTAAGTATTTTAGATATGCAATTACTTATCATTGCAAATATTTAGTTATATTTCTAGTAAAAATTATTTATTTGAAACATATTTTTGTAAAACAAATAATTTCCAAGCTATACCCAAATATATATATCTTTTCACTTTAGGAAAACGAAACGTTAAATATTGCCATTGTAAAAATAATAAAGCCGAGATGTTGATGAATGTCGACGTTTTATGACCCCCCGAACCCTAAAAAGTGGTTTTTGCATTGCCGTCTGTCTGCCTGTGTGTCTGTTTAACCCTAAAATTAAGGGTTTAATAAAGGGCAAAATGAGAAAAAAAGATTTTTTCATATTCAGCTCTAAGGATTTTGATTAAAATTTATATATAGGCGTTAATTAAGATTATAAACAAGATTGATATTTTCATCTTCCCGTGAAAATACTTTTAGGGTACTTTACAGAAGCGGATATTTCCGTATCTCTGCAATTATTGAAGATACTAAATAACTTATCATTGCAAAATTGTAGGACTATTAATAGTAATAAAATTGTTTAAAATATGTTTGTATAAAAACAATAGTTTCTGAGATATTGGCAAATATAGAAATACCATTTTGTGAGCTTATGTTCCACAGAGATACTACACAAGTTTTAACGCAATAATTCTCTAACACCATAAAGTAGGTAAATAATAAATTAAGTCTAAAAATATTGATGTTTATTTCCTTAAACCACTTAGATGAAATGTTTGTACAGCAATAATCTATCTCTATTATTTTAGACTCAATAGTCAATATTTACCCTTCTTATTGTTCTAACTTTAAAAATGAGGAATTTAAAGAAATGTGATAACCATAAGGTGTGCTACCCCTAATAAAATGTCAATTATTTTCACCGTAATCTAAAATTTTAATACGAAGTGTTGACCCTTGTGGACCCTATATCGATCTTTTTTATTGGTCAAAATATACAAATTAGGACTTTAATTCTTTAAAAACAAAATTATATAAAATTTAAAACCGGGAGTCAAAAACTGTTTTACATAAGTATAGTGCATATTTCTCTCGGGTTTGCTAGTCTATATTATTTGGTTTAACCCATATTACGAGTTTTGAATAAATATCCATTTTTAAACAATGGAGTGAGAAAGTCCGTGCAGAATTCAGTACTATTTATTTTCCTTTGTTGATATCGACATGCCAGCTTTAAATATTTAAAATTTTATGCAATTTTTGACAAACCTAACCAGCTTTATAGTGCATATTTATATCTATATCAGATATAAATGCACATCTTCATAAATACGCATATTAATTAATAAATAAATTGGTTTAAATATTTAAAAGAACATTTCCAAAATTTTCAAGAAAAATTTAGAGCCCTTAGTAGACGATGCTATTTTAACTGAATCTATGTTGAATATTTACAACTGCCCATTATTATGACCCGGTTAAGTAGTCCAAAGGCCAACAATGCTCGTTGGGTCACCCATCCTACTCTTAGCACTATTCTTGGTGAAGGATTCTTAGAGTGGCAATGGAACAGTAGGACAAGGTAAATTGGGGTGACTAGGTAGTGTATGTTTTGAGTTTGCTCAATCCTGAAGATGTAATCAGCGCTTGTGAGAGGAATGAGCAAGTTGAAGTGTATTATTATTATTATTATTATTCATTTATGCACGCTTTGGAACGCTTCCAGATACCATCACCAAACTTACTAAGCTTACAACCATCGGAATCTTTGGAACTGTTCCACAAATAAACATAAATTAGTGCGCTGAGTCCAGGAGGGTCAGCCATTGCAGGACAATTTCAAAATGTATTGAAAAGGAATGCAGGCCTCAGTGTTTTAGAAAGAATCATCCAACTTCTTCAAGGGAACACCGAGAAAGTGAAAAAGTATATGTTCCTAAAGAGATATCCAGCTTCAAGTATTGTCCCATCACTACATTTGGTAGACAGGAGCTTTACACTATTCAAGGACACTATAAGCTATAGCCGATAGCGATTCACTCTTGACTTGAATAATATCGAGTTGTTTATTGTGATCAGAACAACAACCAGTAAGCTGTTGCAGCCTATAATTTCATAATGCTATTTTAATTGCGCTTGTATTTTTATTTGTGTATATTTTCATATTTTTCTTAAATATTTCTTTAGTTTTAAGTGCATAATTGAATGCATATTTTGCAATATTTTTGTGCATACGAATTCATAGCATACTCATCACATTATCCCAGTCCCAAAGCTTGCTTGGAAGGGTGGTAGTAGGAATGCCCCATACAACCAGAACAATCTAAAACTGAGAAATTTCAAAATGGAGCTAAAAGAAATTGGAAGGACTATAATTTGAAAATAAAATAACTTTTTTAATGAGGTACAAAATTGAAATTTGTCAGGCAGGTAAAGAAATAACTTCAAATGGCTCTATAAATCTTCAAAATTGAAATTTATGAGAGGGAATTGGTTAAAAGGGGTTAGGGGGCTCAAAATTTCAATAACCACTAGTAAACAACTTCTTCTTAGTGTGGTAGAAAACTTAAATTTCACAGTCACGTATAAAGACCACTCCAAATTAATATTAAGAATTGATAATGTTAACATTTTAGTTGGAACTTTTGAACAGAGGTGACGGGGTTTTTAACAGAAAATCACATTTTTAGGTGTTGTAGAAAATTTAAATTTGGCAGGCAGCTAGAAGGAAAACTCAAAATAAGCTGATTCTATTAAAATTATAAATTTCTAAGAAGGACTTGTTTAAATGGAAATGGTGAGCGAGAGGGATTGGGGTGTTTACGATCTCCAAGACTAGTAGAAGCAACTACCTTTCCATGTTTTATAAAACTGAGACTCTACATGAAGGTATAAACAACACTCCAAATAACCATACTATACTTCAGATATTAAATTTGAACAAATAGGGGAAGGGGAGGGGTGTGGAGAGTGAAGTAAAGAAAACTTTTAGGTGAAACAGAAAATTGAAACTAGCCAGGAAACTAAAGAGATTAATTGAAAAACAAAATATATATTTAAATATTTACTATTTGGAAAGGGAGCTGATGAAATGGGTGTTTAAAAAATTTCCAAAATTAAGGTAATACATTATTTGTCGGTGTGGTAGAGGATCTAAATTTGTCAGGTGGGTATAAGAACCAAACCAAACAGGAATAATTAAGGTCTGATCCTTCGATTTCAAAATGAAGAAGCAGTAAATATTAAATGTTCCCTCAATAGTCCTTAAACTAATCTAAAACACTTTTTGGTGTGAAATAAAATATAAATTAGACATAAGAGTCGGTGGGAGATAAATTGTCCTTATTGAAACTACAGGTTAATCTGAAGGAAATAATTCAAAAAACTATAGTACCAATTCACTAGCGTTTTTTAATTTCTCTTCTTACATATTTATAGAAATTAACAATATTGATAAAAAAAATGTTTTTTGATAGCCATAAATTTAAATTAAAATAATAAGTTCTACGCTAAATGTTAAAATAAATAAAAATAATAATAATATTTAGCACCGCGTCTTACTATACGTTCGGGTTATACGCTTAAGTACTAAATACGCTAATGGATTAGGAATTGGGAGGGTTGAGTTTAGAGGAAGTGGACCCGCATTGGCGTGGAGGGAGAGTGGAAAACCATTCAGGAAAAACCACCCCCAGTTCACCCGACCGAGATTCAAACCTCGATCTCCCCGTCCCCAGCGGTCGAGCTCAATACAACTAGCGCGTTACCCAACTACGCCACCGAGGCGGGTTGAATAAAAATAATCGAAACAATTGATATAATAAACTGATATTTAAAGTAAAAACTAGATTTTAAAAATTACATATTTTTTCCCTAAAAACACTTCTTCCCAGGCCCAACATAAAAAATTACTGTAGCCGGCTATTGGGTTACACGTAGTTCAGCGGTTTTCTTCCAGGGCAACACTAATGTAAAGGTTCCCCCGCCACATAGTAGCTCTCACTGTCTCTCTTTGAGCGACTTTCTTATTAAAAACATACAACAGGTGCATAAACTTTGGCAACGATTGGAAGGGAGAGAAGGGAGCTCCGCGGTCAACTAATATTTCTATTTACGATTATAGCCTTTTATAATTCATTCATGACCTAAGTTTACTTGGATTACAGCTCAAAAAGTTACTAGAAATAGTTCCTAATACATCCCTACGCCAACAGCTGACACCTATCCCTTTGGATCACTGTAATAAAAACAGATGGTAATATATGAATGTGATAGTTAACCACAGTAGTTTTGGCCAATATTAATTATTTATTTATTTGAGGTCGGACACAAAGCTTATTTATTGTTTTATTCCACTTAAAAAATATTATTCACAGCACTTCCACAAAAGGTCTAATGAAAATAGCTTCAAAATAGCGACCGATGAATGTAAACCTTGCGGTTGAACATGACGGAAACAAGTTTTTTTTACAATGATGTCCCACGCAGTGGATAAAAATATTTTAATCAGTTAAATATTTCAAAATACGATAAAATATTTGTTAAATAATTTATTTTATATATATGTATAAAAAGACGAGTATTTTCTCTTTACCAAGTAAATACGATGCCTGTATTAAAAGGTATTGATTTATGCATTATATTACACATTATAGATAATATTCCAAAACAAAGAACAAGTACTTCTAAATATGTTTAAAATATTGTTTCGAGTTGGATAAAAATAGATTATTAAAAGTAATGAATTAATATGAAAAAGCTTAAGCCTGCGTTATTTTAAATGTAAAATATAACAAGTATTAAAAAAATTAACGTCTATAACAAAACAGTGATCTTTTACAAGTGTTGGAAACCCAAAACCTAAACATAATATGATTTTTGAACTGTCAGCCAGGTAAAAACCTATCATGAACAAACTACTTAAAACTCTGAGAATAAATACTCGCCTCGGTGGCCGCACGGTCTATTGTGCTAGTCTCTTGTTAGGCTAGACTGTCGAGGACGAGGAGATTGGGGCTCGATCCCGGTCGGGTGCAATGTGGGTGTTTTTTCCTAAATAAGAAAAACTGACTTTTTATTGGAAAATTCTTTTCTTGTTGATAGCAAATAAATCATTTTTTATCCTGTTTTTTATACAAACATTAATATAAGCATGAATTTTTCAGCAAATTAGCGGAGTTATTATAATAACACCCGATTGAATATTTATATCAGTTTCATAATATAATGTATTATGTGACAGTACTTGAGTTTTAGGACACTCAATCATGTTAGGCCTTCTCTCTTTTTTAACTCAAAAGAGAACGGTGCATTCTCTCATGATTATATTTGAATTTTGCTAAAGAAATTAAACAATATATTAGAGAATACTTTTAAAGGAACAACGATGAATTTCTGGTTGTTGTTTATAAGACTAATGATAAAGGTATTTTGATTGTACACTAGCTAAATGAAATTAGAGAAATTTGGAGAAAGAGTAGCTTTTGGCTCTGACACCACACAGCCCAAAATTAACTATTCATGCTTATCAGGATAAACTGGATCATCTTGACCAAAACTATATTGAAGTTTCTTTAATAAATTGTAATGAAAGATTGTACTAAAAAGGAAGACAGCTAAGAACACCATGAATAAAGTTAGTTAAATTAATGTTTATTTTTTAATTTATTTTATATTGATTTGAATTTTTAAATTATTTATTTGTACCTTTGATATGTAAAAAGTTTAAGAATATAAATAAGTTTATTATCGTCATACGAGATCAATGTTTGTGACTTCCTAATTATTTTATTAATATTATTTCTTCGTCACATTGATTCACCTGTTCGGGTTGCACGCATAATTTGTCATAATTACGCTAATGTGTTAAAGATGAGTTAGGTTGTAATTTAGAGAAAGTGTACCCACCTTTGTGTGGAAGTTGAGTGGAAACCCATTTAGGATAAACCATCATCAATACACTCAACCAGAATTCAACCCACAATCTTCCCATCATCGGCAGGCCAATTTATTGAGATAGGGATGCCAAAGACCTTAGAGCATTCGATAACCGATTATGTGGGTTTTATTAGCACCTGTTCAGGTTATAGGCCTATGTACTAATTACGCTAATGGGTTAGGAATGAGGTTGGTGTGGTTTATAGAAAGTGCACACGCATTTGTGTGTAGAGAGTGGGAAACCATTTAGGGGGAACCACCCTCAGTGCACCCGAGCGAGATTGAACCCCGATCTTTATTCCTCGGCATTATAGTCTAACACGAGACAACGCGTTAGACCGCGCGGCCACCGAGGCTGGTATGTGGATTATTCAAAGTTGGAATGGTTGTTTTACGATACTGGGGTTTTGACTAAGCACTTAGTTGCTTCATATCGTGCCAATGTTAAAAAATGTTTTATTTTTCGCTACGTCTTACTACTTATCGGGACTATCCGCAAATTTATATTTTGGAGTGGATATATAAAAGGTAGGATTCTTGAGGAGGTGTACCCACATTTTCGTGGAAAAAACTTGTGAAATAATTTGAACTAAAGTAAGAGAACCGTATGTACACCCAACAGGAACTCAAGCCCCGACCTCTTGGTCACCATAAAACTAGGATAGACGAAACTAACGCCTTTTCCCACGTGCTCACATGTGTGGGTAGCGTGGTATAAACTACACACATCATTAGAAATTACTCTAATCTATAATTAAATAAATATATATTATAATTATAAAAATAAAACACTATCAGTGGGCACGTGGACTTAATGTCAGGTCCATAATTATGTTTTCCCGGGGATAGGCAATCTTGGCAGCAGGAACTGGGGACATATTTACAAAAAGGTTTCTTACTCTCCCTTCACATACATGCGGGTACATTTCTCATTAATCCTACCATCTTAATCCTTACCCTACTACCGTGGCTATAACCCGTACTGTTCGGACGGGCATAGTGTATATTATATAGTTATATTCTTTTTCAAAAGCAATTATCACCAAGAATATTAATAAATATTAATCATATTTCATATGACTGTTAATATCGCATTGGCTAGTTATATTCTTTATTATTTTATTTTTACTGTTTATTAAGGGTTTCACTAACCATTCAAATTGCCATACTATATATAAATTATTCTAACTTGAAGTAAGGAATTTAGAACAAATGTACATGCATTTGCATGAAGGCAAATTTGCAAACAATTTCGTAAAACATTATCGTATTCTGTAGTTTTTTTTTTAAAGCAACGCGTGTAGTTTGAGGAAGTGCACCCGACCGAGATTGAGTTCCGATCTCTCCATACTTGGCAGTCAAGTCTAACACGAGAGTAGCGCTAGACCCGTGCGGTTTGCGGACACACACACACATAACAAGAATTTGTTACTGTTGGGTTTTTTTTGCAATTCCACGAAATAATCCTTTGCAAGCCGTGGTGGCTGTTTTCTTTCACTAATAATTTCTCGTTGGTTGCTTTCAACAAGAAACTTCCCCATATTTCCCCTTCAACGAGAACAAATCCTAATGTAGAAAATAGCTACTAACGCTCTGAAGTTCTGGGACAGACTTGATAAATAAAATGTTGTTTTGAAATCAACTCTCGCTGAATCTAAAGTAATAGACATTTCAGGAGAGCCGTTTGACTTCTGAATATATCGAATTTTAGGTTTAAGCCTGATAAATATAAGAGCTCAAAGTTTATATTTATATTTATATATTTATACTTTTCTGTGCGATTTTTACCCCTAATAACTTTGATATCCTTTTAATTTTTATTAGATTTACTTTTTGCCCTTTTACCAGTTTTGTCCTTTTTTCCTTTGTTATCTAGTATTTTTTATATACAAATTATGTTTTGATTTAATTGTTACCCCCTTTGCCCGTTTTTATTTTTTAACTATTTATTATTAAATAATTCTCCCCGGTAAAGTCTAGTAAGTTTAAAATGTACAAAATTAGTAAAACGTGTAAAAAGAGATAAAATAGGGAAAAGAGATAGAGAGTAAAGAATTTCTAAAGTACAAAAATCGAAAAAGGTCAAAATGTAATTAAAGTACAAAAAGGATAAAAATTTAAACGGTGTGAAGGGAGTAAAAAGGTTAAAATTGCAAACGGGGCCAAAGTGCTGAAAGTGTAAAAAGGTTTAAAAGTTTAAAAAAATGGCAAACACTTTTAAAAAGTGTAATATAGTAAAAGATATATTCTTAATATTGGTAAAGAACTACTAAAAATGATTTGTGTTAACTTTTTGCAATTTTTGGTCACTTTAACCCCTTTTTAATCATTCTATCTTGAAAAAATACACTTTATTCACTAGTTGTTTTTACCCTTTTAAGCTTTTTAAACCTTTCTATGTTTCTTACCTTAGTAATTAGTAATCTTATTTGAACTTTAATATTTGATTATCTTTATTACCTTCTATCCATTTTTTAACTTATCTACTATTTTGTCCTAAAATATTTCTTCTGGGCAAAGTCGGATTCTTTTTGCTAGTTCTTAATATTTGAATATATTAATTGTTTATATAAAAATTAATATATGTCAAGAAATCTACACATATTTTACTAGTAGGTAGACATTTTATGGACCTAATTTGTGCCTTTGCACTGATCACTAGCCTGACGTATTAAAACATGTGATCATCGTGGCAAGTAGCTCTTAAACAAAGGGTACAGTAAAAATTGTAGACTTTAGAGAAAACAGATGGAAGACAATAATTTAGAGCGATATATCAAATCTTACCTGCTGTCAAGGAATGTAAAACTCAGAATATACAAAACAATAATTTTACAGGTTGTTCTCTGTGTGTGTAAAACGTGGTCTCTTACCTTATATTAAGAAATCAAATTTAGGATGTTCGAAAACCAGGGAGGTGTAATGACGTGTACTAGATCTAGCTACATCAAGACTGGAATAGGGTGTAATGAGGTGGACTGGATAGAACTAGCTCAAGATAGGGATAGGGTGTAATGTGGTGGACTGGATAGAACTATCTCAATATAGGGATAGGGTGTAATGAGGTGGGCTGGATGGAACCTTATCTTATATAATAACCAGCTCCGTGGTGTAGTGGTCAGTGCACCTAGCCATAGATTCAAGGGTTCCTACCTTCGATTCCCGGCTAATACATTGGGTATTTTTTCCCGAAATGGGAATCATCCCAACGATCACCAGGGTTTGGTTAGTTAGGCCTTGGACAGCGGTACATTAGTACTTGCTAGTATTTACACTACTGGGCTACGAAAGATGTAGTCCAGACGCGCTATATATATATATTAACTAGCGAACCCGACAGACGTTGTCCTGCCCGAACGTTGGTTGTTCATTTGGGTGGCATAATTGATTTCGATAATAAAACAAATACTATGTGATCATCACAATTACAAATTCACAATGAACTCCAATTAGTGAGTAACACAAATATTAAAATTCAGTGTTTGTCAAGACAAGATACAAAATAAAACATCTCTTCATTTTGGCATTTCACCCACAACTTCACAAATACCAGCTGTATCGAAAAACCAACATAACTATGAATTATTCTCAGAAGTTCAATTATTCATGAACTTTTCAGAAGGTTTTAACGTTCAATTATTGATGAACTTATGATTTTTTAGCGGTAAATTATTAATATTATATTAATTATTATAAATATTGTGGTGGGGGTTGGGGGGTGAAATTTTGAGGTTATATGTTCTGATAAGCAAAAAAAATATATATATAAAAAATTCTCCTCCAAAAAAATTCCCCAAAAAATCAAAAAATCCTAGAACCCTATTGCAGTGCCACCTACCGGGTCCAATTGTGAATATAAACCATCCACGGACCCACTCAAACACACACACAAAATTTCATCAAATTCGGTCCAGCCGTTTAG